>JAWQFJ010003618.1:72500-74714 GCA_034096865.1 Theodoxus fluviatilis
GCCTCGTATCCGCTGTTGGTTGGATGTGTTATTGTACAATCTACACCCGTTATTAGGCCAAAGCAAAAATGTTGATTGTCTTGTTTATGGGCTCGAATCCTGTATCTCCTAACCTACATAAGGACAAAACAATAACAACACACGTAGGTAGGAGGGAAGAGAGAGAGAGTCATACGGATAACGCCATAGAATGAGCCAATCCATCCGCTAAAAAAAATACCAGTACAAAAATCCCATTTTTTTGGTTTGGGTGTTGTTTGGCCTTTACCTGACAACACAGGGGTGTATTTTTTAGCATACAAACCAACCATATCCAAATATTCCAAATTCCACAATTCCACCAAAAATTCCACCTACTTCCAACGAAAAAGCGGAAATGCTCCGTTCATGCCAATCCCTAGTTGAGAAGGGTCGCGTGGTTCAACCTGTTACTAAATAAAGCCTCTTACAGTTACAATGCTCATAGTCATATCCGTTCACTAATAAGGACAGCCTATTGCCAGCACATGTGCGACTAAGCAAAACAGCAATAGTTTGGCCCGATGACAGCAACGTGATGTTTACTTGTAATTCATTACCCTCGCCTGTCGACCTTCTCACTTGCTACCCAACTGGGGATGCGCGTCCAGAACGTCTGCCCTTAACCACACCCACTGCAAATCACGCCACAATATCCTGCGCCCTTCAGCTGACTTGCCCACGAATTTTGGTTTGTGCCTTTCTCGAGCGTTACAACATAATACCTATTCCGCAGCCAGTTCACAAAGGACTAAAACCTCATAGCATCTGCGTTTTGATATCGGTAAGATTTCGTAATCTCGTTTTTTCATTCCTTTCTTCCCTTCTTCCATTCATCATTCTTTCATTATTCGATATGCCTGTGGCGGTGGCGAGACCTGTTGTTTTAAGAAATATATTAATCCTTCACCCGATTTAATCGCTGCTAGTCAGTTTAGAATAATTTATCCCTGGCTGATACGTTGCTTAGGGACCATTCAATCCGCGCACTCCTGAACCTTTAAAATTGATTTGGAGAGCATGTGTGTACTGTACATAGTTAGTTTCCCTTATGATTGCGCTTTCGTTTGCTGTTTTCGGGATGCTACGCGATTATTGCTGTTTCCTCGGTGGTTGTTATTTTCCGTTGTGTCTGCAGTTCATCACGGTCGGCGTATTTTTTTTCGGGCGAGGAAAGCCTGTCTGATAGTCGCCTCGGCGGGCCCCGCCGGGGCCCTAGGGAGTCGCGTGCGCGCCCTCCGCGTCGGGTCCGGCGCGGCCGCGCGCGGCGCTCGGAAACAGATGGGGTGTCCAATCCGAATGGGGATCGTATGGGGATGGCACAGGTATTTATTTATTTCCACACTTTGTAGTTTACGTACTCAAACCTACTAACTTGGTTCGTTTTCCTGATCGAACTATGTAAATGAAGGAGAACGTGGATGAGATGGGGGTACGCGGCCTCATTTCATATGGGGGGGGGGACCCGTCGGTACTCGCGTGGTTTATCTTTTGGGTCCAAAATAAGAATTCCAAATATAATAAAAACGCACAGAATGTCGTAAAGGGTGCTTTCTCTACAGTGGATAAGTTCCTAAATTAAAAAACACGTGCTGTGCTATAAAGGGCTTTTGCTCTTTCATGATTCTTTTGCTCTTCTTGGCTACTTGCTTCTTGCATCGTAGTAACCTCGGTCCCCGCTTGATTTTAATAACCAACAATCTATTCACCTTGCCTATTTGGGTTATCGTGATTTTTCTTGTAATCTGCATCGAGGTAACATCTTCGATTTGCAAAATCATTAGGATTCTCTTAGGTTATCTATGACGAATTTGATTCGCAAGTCAAATGAAAAAGAACCGGCTCCTTCATTGCTTAGGGCAAAGAGTTAGAAACCGCTGCACAAAAGCAAGTGAACGCATATAACAAACCAAAGACAGCTTCACAAACTATTTCTCCTTTCTCTTTTTTCTCCTTCCTTTCTCTTATCCCTTGGCGTCTTTTACTTTTCTATCTTATACCTCTTTTCTTTCGTTTTCTTCTTCTATCTCCTTTTTTTTTCTTCTTCTATTTTCCTCTTTCTATCCTTCTTTTCTCTCTCTTCCGTCTTCTTCTTAGTTTCCTTCTACTTCCCTGTTAATTTCTTCTTTAGTCTTCATTCCTTTAAACAGTTTAATCTTCCCCTTTTCTTCCAAATGACTAGGGTTAATTGTCACG
>JAWQFJ010003620.1:0-12500 GCA_034096865.1 Theodoxus fluviatilis
ACTCGAACACACACACACACACGAGTGCACATGCGTACACACACACATGCACGCAAAGCAGGCGCATGCACGCGTGCAGGCATATACACTGTACGTCGCCTTGAATACAACATCCAGTCAATTCACTTCAGTGTTCGACTTGACACATTTTTGTCGTATGCAAAATCTCATTTTCATAAATATATTTGATAAGTGATTCCCCCGTGGCATGAGGGTAATGAATAGACCCACCGTATCTCCCGACTCAATTCGACAAATGTGTTTAACGAGAGAAATCTTGATTTGACGTGGTTTTGCTCCAACCCAGTTTATCGATGTTCGTGATCAATAGCCTTATATAGACTAGAAAGACTGATACGCCATAAAGCATTATTCACTTTCGGTCGGTCGGTCGGTCGGTCGGTCGGTCGGTCGGTCGGTCGGTCGGTCGGTCGGTCGGTCGGTCGGTCGGTCGGTCGGTCAGTAAGCGGGTGCAACACATACATTTGTCGTCCCATTTTACGGCATTGATGCCATGAATCCTATGGAAGGCTAGTGATTTCAAGTCATATACGTCGAGCGACAATTTCTACACATTTGTTTGCACAACCCATGCAGGTGCACTTGTACGAGAGTATACGCGCTGCTGCATTTTGCTCTGTGTGTGTGTGTGTGTGTGTGTGTGTGTGTGTGTGTGTGTGTGTGTGCACTTGTGATTTTGTGTGTGAGGGCGCGCAAACTATGCGTATGTACACAACTGTACCGCTGATACTTCATCGTGACCACGCATGTTTAGTTCAGCAAGCGTGGACTCATCACTGGTCAGTGCACGTGTGTTCTTAAATGTGTAAGTTTGTTCGTCAGAGAAAGCCTCTTGGGCTTCTTGGGAACGCAGCTGGCTGAGCTATTGCAGCAATCCCTGAAAGCCCAGCAGTCATGCAATCGTTTGGATGATGGATTACAGGGCAACTTCGGCCTGTATTGCATTACGTGTCCCGTCTACATGCGTGTAATTTGATAATACTCTCATATTAAAACATGTCTCGTCTCAACCCCTATGTTTTCATAACGTATCTCAAACATCTATGTCCTGATTGCAATGTTGATTATGACGATGACGACAACGACTATAGGTTCCCCTTCATTGAAAAGAAATTGGGAGGATGTTGGATCATCCATAGCATTTCTTAGGGTGGCTGCCGGTCGCTGCAGAGAAGATCGTTGCAGAAACTTGGACAAATGAAAGCCTGAAATGAAACCCCATACTGCATAGTGTTCTGTGAGCGCGCGGATATTTTTGCCGCCACCGAGTAGCATGAGTAAAGGCATAGATGCCGTGTTATTGGCAACTTATCACTCTACGGAGTTTACGCCGCCTTCCATATCACTTTCCTATCATTAGGCCACTTGCTCAAACCTTTACGTATGCACTTCATCACTTTCCCTACTCGAGTTCAAGTTTTATGACACAAGGTTTTTTTCCTCCAAAGTTGCAAAGAAAAACATATTGGACACACTTGGATTGAACCAGTTTATTCGCCCGGTCGTCCGACTTGAGGATGGACAGCGAGCCAGAGAGAAAGAGAGGTGCAGGATCGTGCCTGGTCTTGGAGAGTGAGTCCTCATCAGTGCTGTCCTCTGGTCACGGCGCCCTGCAAGGCAAGAACGGCAGACATCAGCTCTGCTAGGTGAGGTGAAGGTCAGCGCCATTCTGTAAACCCGAGTCAGTAGTATTGACTCTGGCACAGTTCGCAATGAATGCGTAATAGGCTTGACCCTTGGCATTACAGCCTTGCGCCAAAAATAGTTCGTTCGGTTACTATTTTTCTCTCCACTTTTTACAGAAATCATTCAGATGTAAAAACTTGGTTCCATTTCAACACAAACATTTTATTGTATCGAATAAACGCTTGTTTGTTGCCTCAACAAGAGTAAGTTAAGAGTTTTGTGCGAAATAGTCTTAGAACTACTTTAACGGCGTATGTCAAGGAGCTCATCGGCTATCCCACAAGCCTGTCGTGTGACCTCCGCTTGCATAAATTGGCCAAAAACCTTCCATCACGTGATGTGAACTGTGCTAGAGATACTTTTGCCGGTAGGCGAAATCTCTAGTTTACTAGAATGGGTCAGCGCCGGTCTGCAGGGACAGCGAGAAGGTAACTGAAAGCGTCCTCTGAGGTGAGTATTGATTTGTTCACTAATTGATTTGTTCACTAATTGATTTGTACACTAATGTTATTACGCAATTTCGACGACTACGCACAAAAAACCCCAATACAAATTATAGGAAAGGGTGAAAAACACGTTACAAGTTACTATTTACAACAGTTTACTCTGTTTGGTCACTACTTTTTAACATTGTAATATCTTCGAAATATATTTTGTTTCTTTTCTTTTCAGTACCGAGCAGGAAGAACATATTATATATCGAGTGTTAGTGAAGATGTTATTCAAATGATGTATGCTCGTTTAAAAAAAACTACGTGACCTTTTTTAGGTTTTCTCGATCCCGAATCTAGACGAGGTCCATCTGGACAGCATGTGTGTGGCTTTACTTTTGTCCTCGTTCTCGCTACATCTTTTGTATCATCCATACCATTCTAGATCCGTTTGCACTAGCTGTAGTCCCCATCCCCCTTTCCATCATCATCAAAGCTGCCGCATCATCTGTGTCTCCTTTGGTCTTTGTTGTAAGAACGCATACGGGCGGAGCAGTGGTGTAAGAGCATTCTGTGGATGGTAGGCAATTCAGTTGTTGATGTGACTATGTTTGTTTAGGTCCATGCCTCCCGACCTGTCTGCCAGCTCGCTACCCTGCCTTCCTGCCTCTCCGTATGCCTCTCTGTTTGCGCGTCTACCTACCTGCCCATCTGTCTGCCTATAAGCCTGCCTGCCTGTCTGCCGACGTGACGGTCTGCTTGCCTACCTGCCTGCATGCCTGCCTGCCTACCTGCGTATCTGTCTGCCTGTTAGTTTGTCTTTGAGACAATCGTTGTGTGAAATACTCGCCTAGCCACGAAAAATCCCAGACATCTACTTCTTTTTCCTTTTGTTTACGTCGTGGGTAATCTTGGCCTTCTTGTCATTCAAGTGGGCCTTCAACTTCGCCAGGTGGATCCTGTACAGGTCGGGGTCGATCTTCTTCTTCAGCTTGTAATAGCCGTGGCTGTCACTCGATCCTGAACTCTCTTCGGGCTTGTGATCGTCTTCATGGTCAAAAGTGCTCTTACCGCTTTGCGCATGCGCATATCCAGACCCGGCCTGTGCATGCGCATATCCAGGCCCACTTTGCGCATGTGCAAAACCGTGGTCGCTATGCACGCTGGCTGCAGCGTGGGCTGGGAACTCGGACAAGGCGTGATGCACGGGCGTCACCTGCCCGCCGTGCAGTATGGGTAAGTGACCGCCTGGCCCGTACGCCGCGTGACTGGCCGCTAGCAGCGCATGCGGAGGGACGTGGCCTTGAACTGCAGGGTGGTGGACCGCACGACCAACGTCCCCATAGAGGGTGTTGGTGTAGTAGCCGTCGCAGAAGCCGCAATTTCCTGCGAAGGACGACTGTGTCTCGTATTGCGTCCTGCAAACTTTGGTCTTGCACACTGGAACAAGCAATGCGCAATACCATAAACAAAGGCCACGGTGTATGTCGAGAATTTGACATATTCTTATGTGGATGTACACGATGTGCAAGATACCCCTTTCATTTGAAACTCGTTGCTGATGGGGGATGAAGGGGTTGAAAGAGGAAAGGAGAGAGTGGAAGTTGGATTGGGAGAGGAGAGGGAGGGAGGGAGGGAGGCAGGCATTGATAGAGGTATGGAGGGAAGGAGGGAGAGAGGGAGAGAGGAAGGGATGGATGGAGACAGGGATGGAGGGAGGGATACAGAAAGAGAGGTATGGAGAGAGGGAAAAAAGAACAGAAGGAGGGAGGAAGGCAGTGAGAGAGGTTTGCGGGAAGCAGTGAGGTATGGAGAGAGAGAGAGGGTGAGAACGAGGGGGGTATGGAGGGAGAGAGAGGGTGTGAACGAGGGAGGTATGGAGGGAGAGAAGTATGGAGGGAGGAAGGGAAGGAGGGAGAGAGGGAGGGAGGCAGTGAGAGAGGGAGTGGTGGAGGGAGGGATAGAGGGAGAGAGGCAGTGAGAGAGGTATGGAGGGAGGGAGAGAGGCAGTGATAGAGATATGGAGGAAGGGAAAGAGAGAGAAAGGGAGGCTGTGAGAGAGGAATGGAGGGAGGGAGGTAGTGAGAGAGATACGAAGAGAGGGAGAGAGAGGGAGAGAAGGAGTGAGGCAGTGAGGGGTATTGAGGGCGAGAGGGAGGGAGGCAGTAAGAGAGGTATGGAGAGAGGAAGAGAGGGAGGTAGGGAGGCAATTGGAGGGAGGGAGGCAATGAGAGCGAGGGAGGCAATAAGAGAGGTATGGAGAGAGAGAGAGAGAGAGGGAGAGAGGGAGGGAGGGAGGGAGGGAGGGAGAGCGGGAGGGAGGGAGGGAGGGAGGCAATGAGAGGGGTATCAAGGGAGAGAGGCATGGGGGGAAGCAGTGAGAGAGGTATGGAGAGAGGAAGAGAGGGAGGGAGGGAGGCAATGAGAGGGAGGGAAGCAATGAGAGCAGGGAAAGAGGGAGGCAATGAGAGAGGTATGGAGAGAGGGAGAGAGAGAGGGAGGGAGGCAATGAGAGAGGTATGGAGGGAAAGAGGCATGGAGGGAGACAGTGAGAGAGGTATGCAGGGAGGGAGAGAGGAAGGGAGGGAGGCAATGGGAAGGAGGGAGGCAATGAGAGCAGGGAGGGAGGCAATGAGAGCAGGGAGGGAGGCAATGAGAGCAGGGAGGGAGGCAATGAGAGGGAGGGAAGCAATGAGAGCAGGGAGGGAGGGAGGCAATAAGAGAGGTATGAAGAGAGGGAGGGAGGCAATGAGAGGGAGGGAAGCAATTAGAGCAGGGAGGGAGGGAGGCAATAAGAGAGGTATGGAGAGAGGGAGAGAGAGAGAGAGGGAGGCAATGAAAGCAGGGAGGGAGGCAATGGAAGGGAGGGAAGCAATGAGAGCAGGGAGGGAGAGAGGCAATAAGAGAGGTATGGAGAGAGGGAGAGAAAGAGAGGGAGGCAATGAAAGCAGGGAGGGAGGCAATGGAAGGGAGGGAAGCAATGAGAGCAGGGAGGGAGGGAGGCAATAAGAGAGGTATGGAAAGAGGGAGAGAGAGAGAGAGGAAGGCAATGAGAGAGGTATGGAGGGAGAGATGCATGGGTGGAAGCAGTTAGAAAGGTATGGAAAAAGGAAGAGAGGGAGGGAGGGAGGCAATGGGAGGGAGGGAATGAGAGCAGGGAGGGAGGGCGGCAATGAGAGAGGTATGGAGAGAGGGAGAGAGGGAGCGAGGGAGGCAATGAGAGAGGTATGGAGAGAGAGAGAGAGGCATGGAGGGAGGCAGTGAGAGAGGTATGCAGGGAGGGAGAGAGGGAGGGAGGGAGAGAGGCAGTGATAAAAGGAGGGAGGGAGAGATGGAGGGAGGGAGAGAGGAAGGGAGGGAGAGAGGAAGAGAGGGAGACAGTGAGAGAGGTTTGGGGGCAGGGAGGAAAATAGGAGAGGAGGGGGAGAAGGAGGGGAGAGTCTAATCGAAACAATACACAGCGACAGCAGCCGCACAGGCTTCTGAAATCCACCATTATCAGACTTCATTTCCACTAATTCTCTCTGACCTCAGCGTGTTGCATCTCATCCCTCGTCTTTTCTCATCGCAGCATCGTGCCTCTTCCTACCTTCCTTGTTAGCCGTTCGATGTCCAGTCCTGTCTGGTCTTACCGTGAGCATAGGCAGACTCGCACTTCTGGCAAGCTCCGCTGCAGTGGCCAGATTCCTCATACTCGTGGGAACACTTAGTCGTGCTGCAGACTGGAAGAAAGAAAAGAATAATGGCAGCGCGAGCATGAGCATCAGGCTTGGCTCCTCTTCTATGGCAAGAGTGCCTCGATTAACGCTGGACCGCCCTATTCAATACCCAGTGCTCTCTGGTCGGAGGCGGTTTTCGTCGACCCATAATCTGGGAAAGCAAAACTCGAGAGTTCGTGATGAGTGGAAAACTAAAAAAGCGTAACGTTTTATCCAGGCTGCAGATTTAGTTTCCATTTTATTTCCTGGCAACGAGTTGTCCTCTACATTTTTCTGGTACCTAATGGACTTGGAGTGCATATGGTACACAAAATACTTCTTTCCATTTCACACATTTGAACAAATACACATTTTACTGGTATGAAATAGAAAGCAATGTCTGCAAATAGGAACCCTGCTCGTTGACAACAGTGAGGAAAAGTATAGCATGAAGATTACTTTTATTAGATATAATAGGTTTTCTCACTTATGTCAAATTCAGAATGTATATTGCAGGTAATCACTGTTTTAAGACGACTCATTTGCCCAACTTCTTTATAGCAGTTACTACATTATTCACCAAAATATCCTGAGCATGATTCGCTATGGCATGCAATTGTTTAATCAACAAAATCTTTAAATTGTCACAAAACCATTATGCACAAAGTTTTTCTTAACCCCTTCAAGCACTCAGTCTGATAACTCACTGCAGCAAAAACGTTTGGAACTGACGAAATGCACAGCAATTGCCCTTCTATGACCTTAGCATAGATTAACTCTAACAGCATACCAGAAATCCGAGCACGTCAAGGCAGCAACCGAGAGAAAAGAACCTACCTTTATGAATATTTATGTTGAGTCCTGTCGCCCCAGCATAAGCCAGGTGACCAACAGGAGAACCTGGATGTGCCAGAGGGTGAGCTCCATGGGCGACACCGGGGTGAACACTGAGATGAGCTGCAGGGTGGACTCCTGCATGGGACAGAGGATGAACCTCATGGCCAACAGCTTTGTGCACAGCGAGGTGAGCAAGAGGATGGACGCCGTGGTAAGTACCCTCGTGAACAAGATGCTCGGCGCCGGTGTGCACGCCTGGGTGAACACCGCCATGAGCGAGGGCGTGGATGGCGTGGTGAGCCCCTGGGTGTACCCCAGCGTGGAGGACGTGCTGGACAGCGGCGTGGGCACCAGAGAGGCCACCAGCGTGGACGGCATGGTGACCCTTCAGATGGACGCCCACGGGGGCAGCTCCAGCATGCACTGCGGGGTGTTGTACCACGTGACCTGAACCAAGGTGTCCGCCCAAGCCTGCAAAGGAACGTGTCACTATTCATGCTTAATGGGCTGCTGCATGTGCGGTGTTTCTTTGAGGAAAAAGTCAATTGCTGCTTGTTTAATACAAAAGAGAATCACACAAGTCAAACCATGATTAAGCATAAGGCCTGGACAAATATTCAGTTGTATCAAAGGGAACACAATTCCATTCAGACCCAAACAGGCAGAACCCAGGAACCCTTTTCATTTTCAGCTGGATGACAACAGTTTACCATTTGCTTGAGCATGTTTACATGTACTTTTATTGCGAGATTGCGATTTCACATGCAGTACAACATGAAAGTGTGCACTGTAACAAGCGTGCTACATATGATTGTTCTACAAGGTAAACATGTATGCAGTCCGTCTTAAACGGTGAAAATAAGCTATGGGGACTCCTTGTTTGCCAAGCATTTGATATTGGGACTCAAGTTACTCAACCAAGATTTTATCAATTTCCCAGGATGAGTCAAATGTATAATGCACTTATGAAAAATACAGAGAGATACAGACAAATACTCCTGTCATTCTAGAAAATGTAAACGTTGTTTCAAAATCAAAAAGAGGATTGAATGAGAACAAGGAACGGAAAATCTCATATAGCAATTGCATCTCACGTGTCTATTTCATCAATGAATGTTGGTGTACGACAACATGTTACATTTACACGTTTAGGCACTAAATTGCTGAAAGGAAAGCTTCCTAAAGATGTATTACTATAACCGCTTGCTGGCTTAATCTTTTTGAATAGGTCAGACCAGTCGTAAAATACATAAATTGATGCCTGTCCCACTCGCGAGAATTTATTATCAAACGTTAGTGGCATTCCCATTACGAAGATCAAGAAATAAATATCGACGCTCGTGATTTCGGTGCGGGAAAATATGTCCTTATTTAGCAGTTTTTCCCCCATTGTTTCTGCATTGGGAACAATCTTGACATGCAAGCAATTTACATGTAAACATTTGGTTTCTTTGCATTCAGCTTCCCGTGTAAGTATGGCCCCGCCTCGTCTCGCTACACGATTTGTAAAGGGCGGGTATACTGCTGCACAGAAAAATACAGGTTTGACGTGCTCTTACTCTGACTAGCTCTAGTGGCATTGTAGTCAGTGTTTATGTAACCTAACAAGGCTGATGGGTGGTAAAGCTCCACTCGTTCGTTCGTTCATTCGTTCGTTCGTTCGATCACTCAACTCACTCACTTTACTCAACTTGCTCACTCAACTCATTTACTTAACTCACTCACTCAACTCACTCATTCAACTCACTCAACTCATTTACGTAACTCACTCACTCAACTCACTCAACTCACTCACTCATCTCACTCAACTCACTCACTTAACTCATTTACTTGACTCACTCACTTACTCACTCAATTTACTCATTTCGCTCAACTCACATACTCAACTCAACTCACTCAACTCCACTCACTCAACTCCACTCATTCACTCACTCCACTCACTCCACTCACTCCACTCACTCACTCACTCCACTCACTCCACTCACTCCACTCACTCACTCACTCACTCACTCACTCACTCACTCACTCACTCACTCACTCACTCACTCACTCCCTCCTCCCTCCCTCCCTCCCTCCCTCCCTCCCTCCCTCCCTCCCTCCCTCCCTCCCTCCCTTCCTCCCTCCCTCGCTCCTCCCTCCCTCCCTCCCTCGCTCCCTCCCTCCCTCCCTCCCACCCTCCCTCCCACCCTCCCTCCCTCCCTCCCTCCCTCCTCCCTCCCTCCCTCCCTCCCTCCCTCCCTCCCTCCCTCCCTCCCTCCCTTCCCTCCCTCCCTCCCCCCTCCCTCACTCCCTCCTCCCTCCCTCCCTCCCTCCCTCACTCACTCACTCACTCACTCACTCACTCACTCACTCACTCACTCACTCACTCACTCACTCACTCACTCACTCACTCACTCACTCACTCACTCACTCACTCACTCACTCACTCACTCACTCACTCACTCACTCACTCACTCACTCACTCACTCACTCACTCACTCACTCACTCACTCACTCACTCACTCACTCACTCACTCACTCACTCACTCACTCACTCACTCACTCACTCACTCACTCACTCACTCACTCACTCACTCACTCACTCACTCACTCACTCACTCACTCACTCACTCACTCACTCACTCACTCACTCACTCACTCACTCACTCCTCACTCACTCACTCACTCACTCACTCACTCACTCACTCACTCACTCACTCACTCACTCACTCACTCACTCACTCACTCACTCACTCACTCACTCACTCACTCACTCACTCACTCACTCACTCACTCACTCACTCACTCACTCACTCACTCACTCACTCACTCACTCACTCACTCACTCACTCACTCACTCACTCACTCACTCACTCACTCACTCACTCACTCACTCACTCACTCACTCACTCACTCACTCACTCACTCACTCACTCACTCACTCACTCACTCACTCACTCACTCACTCACTCACTCACTCACTCACTCACTCACTCACTCACTCACTCACTCACTCACTCACTCACTCACTCACTCACTCACTCACTCACTCACTCACTCACTCACTCACTCACTCACTCACTCACTCATCACTCACTCACTCACTCACTCACTCACTCACTCACTCACTCACTCCACTCACTCACTCACTCACTCACTCACTCACTCACTCACTCACTCACTCACTCACTCACTCACTCACTCACTCACTCACTCACTCACTCACTCACTCACTCACTCACTCACTCACTCACTCACTCACTCACTCACTCACTCACTCACTCACTCACTCACTCACTCACTCACTCACTCACTCACTCACTCACTCACTCACTCACTCACTCACTCACTCACTCACTCACTCACTCACTCACTCACTCACTCACTCACTCACTCACTCACTCACTCACTCACTCACTCACTCACTCACTCACTCACTCACTCACTCACTCACTCACTCACTCACTCACTCACTCACTCACTCACTCACTCACTCACTCACTCACTCACTCACTCACTCACTCACTCACTCACTCACTCACTCACTCACTCACTCACTCACTCACTCACTCACTCACTCACTCACTCACTCACTCACTCACTCACTCACTCACTCACTCACTCACTCACTCACTCACTCACTCACTCACTCACTCACTCACTCACTCCACCCACTTCTTTTAACTCAACTCAACTCAACTCAACTCAACCCATCCACCCATCCACCCACCCACCCACCCACCCACCCACCACCCACCCACCCACTACCACCCACCCACCCACCCACCCACCCACCCACCCACCCACCCACCCACCCACCCACACACCACCCATCCACCCACCCACCCACCCACCCACTCACCCACCCACCCACTCACTCACCCACCCACCCACCCACCCACCCACCCACCCACCACCCACCCACCCACCCACCCACCCACCCACCCACCCACCCACCCACCCACCCACCCACTCACTCACTCACTCACTCACTCACTCACTCACTCACTCACTCACTCACTCACTCACTCACTCACTCACTCACTCACTCACTCACCTTTCTTACTCCACCCATTCACCTTTCTTACTCCACCCACTTCTTTTACTCAACTCACTCACTCACTCACCCGTTCACCCACGCTCCCACCAACCCATGCATTCACCCACCCACCCGCCAACCCATGCATTCACCCGCCCACCCACCCACTCACTCACTCACTCACTCACTCACTCACTCACTCACTCACTCACTCACTCACTCACTCACTCACTCACTCACTCACTCACTCACTCACTCACTCACTCACTCACTCACTCACTCACTCACTCACTCACTCACTCACTCACTCACTCACTCACTCACTCACTCACTCACTCACTCACTCACTCACTCACTCACTCACTCACTCACTCACTCACTCACTCACTCACTCACTCACTCACTCACTCACTCACTCACTCACTCACTCACTCACTCACTCACTCACTCACTCACTCACTCACTCACTCACTCACTCACTCACTCACTCACTCACTCACTCACTCACCAGTCACTCACTCACTCACTCACTCACTCACCCACTCACCACTCACTCACTCACTCACTCACTCACTCACTCACTCACTCACTCACTCACTCACTCACTCACTCACTCACTCACTCACTCACTCACTCACTCACTCACTCACTCACTCACTCACTCACTCACTCACTCACTCCACTCACTCACTCACCATCACTCACTCACTCACTCACTCACTCACTCACTCACTCACTCACTCACTCACTCCACTCACTCACTCACTCACTCCACTCACTCACTCACTCACTCACTCACTCACTCACTCACTCACTCACTCACTCACTCACTCACTCACTCACTCACTCACTCACTCACTCACTCACTCACTCACTCACTCACTCACTCACTCATCCACTCACTCACTCACTCACTCACTCACTCACTCACTCACTCACTCACTCACTCACTCACTCACTCACTCACTCACTCACTCACTCACTCACTCACTCACTCACTCACTCACTCACTCCACCTCACTCATTCACTTACTCACCCACTCACTCACTCACTCACCACTCACTCACTCACTCACTCACTCACTCACTCACTCACTCACTCACTCACTCACTCACTCACTCACTCACTCACTCACTCACTCACTCACTCACTCACTCTCACTCACTCACTCACTCACTCACTCACTCACTCACTCACTCACTCACTCACTCACTCACTCACTCACTCACTCACTCACTCACTCACTCACTCACGCACTCACTCACTCACTCACTCACTCACTCACTCACTCACTCACTCACTCACTCACTCACTCACTCACTCACTCACTCACTCACTCACTCACTCACTCACTCACTCACTCACTACTCACTCACTCACTCATCACTCACTCACTCACTCACTCACTCACTCACTCACTCACTCACTCACTCACTCACTCACTCACTCACATCACTCACTCACTCACTCACTCACTCACTCACTCACTCACTCCACCCATTCACCTTTCTTACTCCACCCACTTCTTTTACTCAACTCACTCACTCACTCACCCGTTCACCCACGCTCCCACCAACCCATGCATTCACCCACCCACCCGCCAACCCATGCATTCACCCGCCCACCCACCCACCTACCCACCCACCCACCCACTCACTCACTCACTCACTCACTCACTCACTCACTCACTCACTCACTCACTCACTCACTCACTCACTCACTCACTCACTCACTCACTCACTCACTCACTCACTCACTCACTCACTCACTCACTCACTCACTCACTCACTCACTCACTCACTCACTCA
>JAWQFJ010003620.1:22500-27500 GCA_034096865.1 Theodoxus fluviatilis
TTCCATCCTCATCCTCCATCTCAACCCAACGATCCTAATGAAACGCTACGTAATTCATCCAGTCAAAATGATGATACCTACTTCTTTACAGGGATTGAAATAGCAGTCAGTTTATTTCAAGCATGGTCTTGACTGCTATTTTCAATCACTACGATCAAAAACATATACGTGTTCCAGTTATAAAAAAGGAGAGTTATCACCACCCTGTATATGTGTTTCCCTGACAAAGTCCAACTTTTCCAGATGAACTTGAAACTCTTCTAGCTTTCGGGGTGTCTTTTGAAGGCGCTCAAAAGTGTTACAAATGTGCTTGTCTCTTTGTAGAAGTGAGTCAAACGTAGAAACATGTTGATTAATCAGTCATCAACAATGGCGGATTTCTCGTGTGGACACTTCATTGCTTGGACGCTACACAGTACTCCAGCAGGCTTACTTTGTATTGAAACTTTTGTTTCAGAAAGTGTTCCTCAGAGAGTAGATATGACGCAAGAGATTAGAATGACAAGGAAATGTTTATACTTGTGTGGCAGATGCACAAAGGACGCACACTTTCTGCATCGTACGAATGAAGCAAAATCAAAACAAAAAGTTATAATCCCGTCATCAGCAAGCCAGCGTTCAATTCTGTCCCCGTGTGCATTCTGATTTTAGTTTATTTCGATAGGAGAAAAGTGTCGCCGTGATGATTTTGTTCCAGGAAAATTATATGCATTCAGCCAACAAATGTCGTGTTTTTTTACGTGTCGCTCACCTGCAGATGCTAGGCCCAGCAGTGCCAGGAACGGGAGGAGCAGGTCGGCTCGAGTCATGGTTGAGACGGCAACCAGAGGCGTCTCTTTGGCTGACGCCCTTCCTTTCTACCTTATTCTATATAGTCCGGCAGCAGATGGCAACCTGTCCTTGGCTATTGACGTGTTGTCACCTTCTCTTTGGCCGCCATGTCCTCGCTTATGTCATTGCTAGCATCCGCTGTCGTCTCGCCTGACGTTGATCGTTCGTACGAGCCCCTAGTGGCAACACCTCGAATGAACGCGACCTTCGCAGTCATTGTAGAAAGTCACGCCTCGCCTCCCGTTTGAAGTTTGCGTTATGGCGATGACGTCCGCGCATGCATTCTGTGCTGAGTAGATGGAATGGAGGATAGAAAGAATAAGAAGAAGAAAGAGGAGGAGGAGGAGGAGGAGGAGGAGGAGGAGGAGGAGGAGGAGGAGGAGGAGGAGGAGGAGGAGGAGGAGGAGGAGAGAGAGAGAGCAAGAGAGAGAGAGCGAGAGAGCGAGAGCGAGAGCGAGAGAGCGAGCGAGAGAGAGAGAGAGAGAGAGAGAGAGAGAGAGAGAGAGAGAGAGGGGGGAGAGAGGGGGGGGGGAGAACGAGCGAGCGAGAGTGAGAGAGAGATAGAGAGAGAGAGATAGAGAGAGAGATAGAGAGAGAGAGAGAGAGAGAGAGAGAGAGAGAGAGAGAGATGATTGGGAGGGAGGAAAGATGATGTCTCCGAAGGTGTGTCGCCACTTGAGAATTAATGCATAAATGATAATTTTATCGGTGAATCGATACCGTGGGTGGGTTCGAATGGATTTTTGGCGGAATGAACTGATTGTGCTGACAGGTGAGAAGGTGGGCGAATGGAAAACAGATTGCGTGGATTCTCTTTTGCGTAGAATTTGGGACATATTGCTGCCATGAGTGGCAGAAGGCTGGGTAAATGTCTACTGGACAGTCGGATGTGCAAATGATGAAGGAGTGGAATAATTTCAACACAGTAGCTAACGTAACACTTCACTTCATTATTGAGGGAATGGGTGGATGCATGGATGATAGTTGGATGGACGAGTGGATGGATATCACATGAGTCAATGCAAAAAATATGACAAAGAATTTTATCTCTATGAGTCACTCTTCTAATTCTCAGTATCCATCGCCATGTGCCTTAATCAAAGGGTCTGCACACACAGAGGTGCATGTGAGTACTTCAGCACACACACACACACACACACACACACACACACACACACACACACATACACACACACACGCACGCACACACGCACACACATACACATGCGCGGCGCACACACACATGCCCCCGCGCGCACACACACACACACATGCGCGCGAGCGCACACAGACACCCACATGCAAAAAGAGAGATAGAGAGAAAACGAATGAACGCGTACACATCCGCACATACACATATAAACGCACACACACATACATGCGCCCGCGCGCGCACAGACACGTAGACAAAGACGAAAGCACGAACAAACGAACGAACGAAATATCTATTGTGAAAACCAGTCCTGCCCCTTACAACGTCAAGAAGCGCGACGACTGGAACACAAACACACGAGAACTGGAATCCAGTTATCGACTGTCCGCTATGCACGATCAATGGCAATGATCATAACACCATCGACCCTCCGCTCATGCGGTCCAACTGCGTTATCAGCATCGCTGCCTGCCTTGTGGAAATGGGTCTCAGCAGGTCAGGAACTTAGGCGAACTTAGGGCCATCAGTTGGAGAAACTTTAGGGGAGTTCAGAAGGCGCAATGCTTCAAAGCGCTTACTCAGCGCTGCATGTGATTCACTCCTGAACGGCCAATGTGGGGCGTGCTTCACTCAGCGCTCAGCAGCGCTGTGAATCACCAATCCGACGTGCAGCAGGATGATTTTGCATCGTTTCAAAATGGCGTCTTCGATCCCGCACTGGCCGTCGACGCGTAAAATAACCCTCAGAAACATCATTTTGGGACTGGAACGGGCTTTATTTGCCCCAAGCGCTCTGTATGTGCAAGTAATGGCAAGTAAGGATGACACAGTAGTGGATTTTATTCATGCAGAATACATGTAAACGTGCATAAACGATGTCTGTGGCAAAGAAAATACTTTCTTCGCGTCTATCAACACAACATGGGGCGCAGAAGATTTACCTCCCCTTTAACAAGTGAAGCGCTGCACTACATCTTAGGCGTTCAGGAGTGGCATGAAGCGCTCAATTGCCAACATGAAGCGCTCAATCAGCGCTGAGTACTTCTGAACAAGCCTTATCATGCCTGTGTCGTGATGAAGCGTGTTGCGGGAATCAGGAATATTCGACTGTATGGAGGACGGCCTCTGCAAAGTCTGGGGATGTTGTCTGGCACAGGTTGTGGAGAAGCTGCGACTGCAATTAATTTATTCTCGCACCTCTGTTAGGTTCTGTCTGCAGTCTGTCACCCTGTCTGACAGCTGTCTCATCACTCACTCAAGGATAACTCTGCAATCCTCAAAGTTGGCCAAAATCAGTCAGCGCTTCCATGAAATGAGGTTCAGATAGACATTTACTTCCTTTGCCGAACAGTATTTCTTCATTCTTTGTGATGACGTTTCACGCCTTTTTCACTCTCTAGCTGTTACAACTTCTTGAAAACTCCACACAATCCCTTTGTTGGTAAGGCAAGCTCCAGAAAGGTATTGTAGGGCACACGTATTGCTTGACGTGGTGCAAACTTCGTTAGTTCTCACCTGCGTTTGCGAGACGCGTGGCATTGATGGAGGGCAGAACGTGCAGCCCCTGGTTTATGGCCCACTATAGCACTAGAGGGGAGGTGTACTCCTGCACAACGGGGGAGGGAGACAACTGCCACGATGGCGAGTTGGCGTTTACATCCTACCGTTCCTTGCTAATGGGTCTTCGTTGAGTCATCCTTGGTGAGCAGAGAGTGAGAACAGACCCACCACGCCTCTCGATGTGCTTTGTACAAGTCAAGGGACGTGTGAGAGATGGAATTATGACTTGCTTATACTCCAATAATGCCTCTGTTTCGGGTTGTCAGTAACCCTACTTAGCCTACAAATGTTGCTGGTCCGTAAATCCATACCCATCCATACATCGACCTATCCGTATATCCATCCATCCGCCCATCCATCCATCCATTCATCCGTCCGTCCGTCTGTCCGTTTGTCTGTTCGTCCATCCATCCATCCATCCATCCATCCATCCGTCCATCCGTCCGTCCATCCATCCATCCATCCGTCCATTCATCCATCCATCCATCCATCCGTCAGTCCGTCTGTCCATTTGTCTGTCCATCCGTCCATCCATCCATCCATCCATCCATCCATCTTCCTCCATTACGTCACTTAGGTTACTCATCATGCCCTTAGATAATTCCCCGTTGCTTTATCACACGCTTTCATATGTTGTTGTAAGGTACAGATGTGATAGCTACAGCTGCCTAACGTGTTTGAGAATAATAGTGACGTGCTGTCAATTAGGCACCAACAACAGGGATGAAGGGAACATGTACGATTAGAACGTAGCACACCCGCTAAAATTAAATGTCTGATAAAGAGATTTATGCCGAGTGCAGCAGATTATTGTCATATGTGATATCCATTTTGCAGACAAATCCAAAGGGGAAAAGTCTGTTTGAACACAGTATTTAGCAGTTTCATATCAAGCGTTTTGATGTGTAACAAGGAAATACAACCGTTGAATTTCAAGTTGTGATTCATTCAATATGTAAATGAATGGCTGTGGCTCAATTCATGTCTAGAAAATGGAAACTCAGTAGGAAAAAAAAGACTGCAATAAATACTTTTACGTTGTGCGATTTAAATTATGTTCTCGAATTCAGTTATTATTTCTTTCATTTTTAATTCCTTTGTACTCGCTCTTTTCAATGGGCTATTAAATCGCTCAGGCAGATGAACCTTTATGTGCTGAACAATATTTATATGCATGCGTATTCATCACGTTGGTTTTGATGATGTGACCCAAGGGGTTGACATTCACCTCTACGACAATACTTCAACGACAAAGATTCAGTACCTCTTCGTTCCCAGTTCTTCGCATCTCGAACACTTATCCACACAAGTTCGAGAAGTTTTCCTGTCTTTCTCTTCTAGTCATTTCCCACCCCCACGCCCCAGCCCCTCTTCCACCTGCACGTGATGACCCCTGACCTCCACCTCACGTTCTCGATGACTTGATAAATTACAGTGCACATGTAATCTCGCTCTT
>JAWQFJ010003623.1:5000-12442 GCA_034096865.1 Theodoxus fluviatilis
TTTTACATCTTTCATCAGAATCAATGCAGTCAAATATATTACTCTTGATTTCGGGGACTATATAGAGTATTTTGGTGAAAAGTTAGAAATTCAATTATTCTCTGTTCCAGTCAAATTGCAGTTTACTACTGGCTGCGCTCGATTTGTCCGCCTGAATCCGCCGGCGGGCGAGACGGGGCACCGGCGGGTTTTTTGTTGCGCTCGATTTGTTCAGGTGACGTCACTGGCGGATCACTCGGCGACCGCCGGGTCCGCCCTCAGGTTTTCTGAGGCGAACGAAGATCCAAGATGGCGACGACCAGACTAGGGTTTATGTTTTGTGACGCTTCGACACTAAAAATATTCTATAATTCGTTCTCCGCTGACTCATGTGTGCCTTAATTTGTCACCTCGCTGCAATCTCCGCTGGATAATTGAAGTAGATTACGATTTTTTTTTCTTTATTGTGTGCACGATGTGTGGTTGACGGTGAGAAATCCTGCATTAAGTTCGAATTGAAAATTCGAACTCGCAAAGGGACGTAACTCTACATTATGACCTCCCTTTGCGTAAAGGAAAATCGCTCGAGTGCGTGGTCTTAGTGTATAATTATAGGGTCTTTGACTGCACCTAGGCTCAGGAGTCACTTATCAGGGCACAGGTAGTGGTAATGAAAATGTTCAATTTACACAATAACCTCAAACCTTACCATAAACCAAGAAGACAGCACATTTAGTCATCTTCGCTACCGCTGTCTATAGTAACTTGCAAACACCACAATTGTGCCGCCATGTTGATCAGCCGAAAGCGCTCGATTTACACGAAAGCTGTCGAATCGCCGCTTACGTCACGGGGACTGCCGGTCACGTGGCGGCCGACGGATTCAGGCGGATAAATCGAGCGCAGCCACTGACTTAGCAAAAGCAGCACAATGCAAAAATCGCTTGTATTCACGGACAGAAACGAAACGAAAATTGACATGACAGCGCACATTTGTATTCAAGTGTCTTTTTCGGGTTTAATAAAGTTCCTTACTTGTGTTTATGTTGCGCCTGAAGATGACATTTGTGTCCAACATTTTTGCTGTAATTTTCATTCGGTTTCGTATGTGAGTACAAGAGACTTTTACATAAAACTTCTTTGTGCAGATTCTACTGATCAAGTTCGCTGGCAGATGTTGATATAGAATTTTGACTTCGCAAAGTCAGAAGTAAGCTGCTGTCTGCCAAGCAGAGGGCTCAAGGCACAGCCAAGACCTTTTACTTTTTTTAAATTACACACAATAACGCACGCACACACACACACACACACACACACTCACACACACACACACACACACACACACACACACACACACACACACACACACACACACACACACACACACACACACACACACACACACAAACAATTAAAACTACAGCAATACAAAGAAAGACAAGCAAAGCGAGGGAAATGAAATAGCGATGGGACATCGAAAAACTGACTTTGAGTGTGGCGAATTAAGAAAGACGAAGCGAGTATATACAGTTTACCTACCAGCACACTTACCTGGCAAATTCAGTCGATTTCGAAATGTCCTTGTGCTGAGCGACCTTTTATCCATCAATTCACTTCCTCCTCACCTCCTCGTGGCTGCAGGATGCACGTGACATGCGTGCTCCAATCACGGCCTTGGCACAGTGCGTCATTTTGGAGGTGTGAGACAAGGATGTCGCCTGATGATCGCTGTTTATCCGTCCCGTCACGCTGCCTTGACAACCGCGATAGGAGTGTACACCAAGATGGTAGCTTCTGGAGTAGGAAGTAACGTACAAAATGGAAAGATCTAGCTCAAAAGTTTAAGAAATTTAAGTAGTCCTAAATTACTGCGTGCGTCTGAGTCCCCCGATCCCATGCCCCCTTTCTCTCTCTGTCTCTGTCTCTGTCTGTCTGTGTGTCTGTCTGTGTCTGTCTCTGTTTGTCTGTGGGTCTGCCTGTGTCTGTCTCTGTCTGTCTGTGTGTCTGTCTGTCTGTGTGTGTGTGTGTGTCTGTCTGTCTGCTTGTCTGTCTGTCTGTCTGTCTGTCTGTCTGTCTGTCTGTGTGTCTGTCTATCTGTCTGTCTGTCTGTCTGTCTGTCTGTCTGTCTGTCTGTCTGTCTGTCTGTCTGTCTGTCTGTCTGTCTGTCTGTCTGTCTGTCTGTCTCTCTCGCTCTCGCTCTCTCTCTCTCTCTCTCTCTCTTAGCTCTGTCTCTTCCTGTCTCACTCTGTCTCTGTCTCTCTCAGTCTGTCTCTGTTTCTCTATCTTTGTGTGTGTGTGTGTGTGTGTGTGTGTGTGTGTGTGTGTGTGTGTGTGTGTGTGTGTGTGTGTTTGCGCGCGCTAGCGCCAATCATATCAATTATAACGTCACAAACAGTATATAGCATGAACTAGAACATTGCCTCCTCACTAAATTCTTACATTTTTGGTTTACAAATTGTGATTAATCACAATTATCTGTAGGTGATAAAGCTCAGTGTATTGTTTTGCTGATGACGTCGCCGGAGTCAACCGGTTGGTGTTACTTGTTAAAATAAGCGCACTTAGATTCCATAACAATAAAAATCACCACAGAAACTTTGTTCAATTGGCAGATGTAAATAGTAATAAACAAAATGTTATGCATTAAGGAAATCGAGGTCATGGCAAATCATTATGCAGACTATTACTGACATCAGTGCCTCCTTTCTTTCACTTGAAGACTAGTTCACTTTCACGTCCTTTCTTTCCCTTGAAGACTAGTTCACTTTCACATCCTCTCTGTCACTTGAAGACTAGTTCACTTTCACGTCCTCTCTGTCACTTGAAGACTAGTTCACTTTCACGTCCTCTCTGTCACTTGAAGACTAGTTCACTTTCACAACCTCTCTGTCACTTGAAGACTAGTTCACTTTCATGTCCTCTCTGTCACTTGAAGACTACTTCATTTTTACATCCTCTCTGTCACTGGAAGACAAGTTCACTTTCACGTCCTCTCTGTCACTTGAAGACTAGTTCACTTTCACGTCCTCTCTGTTACTTGAAGACTAGTTCACTTTCACGTCCTCTCTGTCACTTGAAGACTAGTTCACTTTCACATCCTCTCTGTCACTTGAAGACTAGTTCACTTTCACAACCTCTCTGTCACTTGAAGACTAGTTCACTTTCACGTCCTCTCTGTCACTTGAAGACTAGTTCACTTTCACGTCCTCTCTGTCACTTGAAGACTAGATCACTTTCACATCCTCTCTGTCGTTTGAAGACTAGATCACTTTCACAACCTCTTTGTCACTTGAAGACTAGTTCACTTTCACATCCTCTCTGTCACTCGAAGACTAGTTAACGTTCACATCCTCTCTGTCACTTGAAGACTAGTTAACGTTCACATCCTCTCTGTCACTCGAAGACTAGTTAACGTTCACATCCTCTCTGTCACTCGAAGACTAGTTAACGTTCACATCCTCTCTGTCACTCGAAGACTAGTTAACGTTCACATTCTCTCTGTCACTCGAAGACTAGTTAACGTTCACATTCTCTCTGTCACTCGAAGACTAGTTTACTTTCCGCACCAAAGTCTGGTTTTACCCGCTCTGTTCTCTCATGCGTTTCGCTTTTCTTTCTCTCGTCCTTCTTGACCTTGGCATGACCCTTAACATGAATCAAAGATTGTTGTAGATCGTCTTTACTAGAACTATTTCATGCAACTGACCGGGGACTATTTTAGTCGTAGGTTAACGTCCAGGGATCGTGGACATGAGAGTTCTTGAATTCTTCCTGGAAAATCTGCCCGCACATCCGTGTTACAGCTTCGGGCAGCCTTTAAATGCAAAAAGACTGTTTCTGACATAGTCTGTCAGTAACGTCCATAACTTCTGAGAACCGTCAATGACTCAAATAATGCTAAGGAACAAAATATTCAAAGTAATGATGCTTCTCCAACTTAAATTCAGGGCACTACGACAAAGTAGCTGTGGCAAAATGGTGGATGCTTTTTTATGATATAATAAAAGCTTTCGCCTGGATGCATTCAGAGTCTGTACAGGCAAAACGCACTCGAAAAACTGTTAGTGAAAGTTACATATTGAGGACATTTCTTCGTATTTTATTACCTCCAAAACATGCACATGGTGAACATTGCACTGGGTGAATTTGTTTCACAAACTTCGCCACACTTATGTAAGTAGATAGATGGCGACTGGATCCACGTCGCAGTCGGTGTGCAATTACTTAGTGGTCTCTCTACTCTTCTGTGACGTGTCTGAATGTTTGACTCAGCTGCTAGAGTAGGCCCCGAAACCTCAGCAGCCAGGGATTCCAGAAGGGGATGGAGATGTGGGGGTGGGGATGGGGGGGGGGGGGGGGGGGGGGGGGCGGGGGCAGCCACTGGTTCTGGTCCCATAATGCACCGCGCGATTTGCACGCCAGCTGTCAATGGTGCATGACGCACTAAACACCCACTCCAAGTGCCATCTGTCTCTCTCGCCATCCTCGAGGTGTGTCCGGCACCCAGTCGCGTTCACAGCTTGCAGGTTTCTCCACCAGCCCTGACAGGAAGGGAGTGCCGGCACGAAGACCTGGTCCTACGTGACAGATCCTCGGGGCAGCAGCGGGAGACAGCCGCCTAGATCTCGACACAGAGCACGTAGTGTTTGTGCCACAGGACAGAGCAACCCATAGAACAGGGAACGTAGGTTTGGGGGGGGGGGGGGGGGGGAGGAGGGGCAGGGTGTAGAGGGAAAATGACAAGGAAATACTTTATTTTGATTCTATGATTTGATCTAAATGTGTGTTTAATCTGTTTTGTGTAAGCGTTTTGATCTAAACCTGTTTTTATGTCAGTGTTTCCTATAATGCAACAACGAAAACACATGTAATAAGTGTTAAGTTTCCCTTTTTAATTTCAGGTCCAACGTACAATAACAACAACAAAGACGAACAGATAAACTGGACGTATTGTTAAGAAAACGGGCACAGGAATACACAAAAGTTTGAATGATACAAATTATTTTTAAAAAAACGGTGAATAGGTGGGGTGGAATCGAAAACTTGGCTCGAGGCACTCACTGGAACATGGGGACCGCTGGTGATGGTATCACTCCCACTTGTAAAAACGTCCATCCCGACATCCTACACACCTCTCAAATTTCTGACGTTTCCACCACCTTCTCGGACACTAACACCTCCCTAGCCTGGCACACTATCAGTATCACCACCTCTGTCTATTACACGCCTACACGCTTCCAAGCCTATCTGGACTACGTTTCCTCCCACAACCCCCACACCAAAAACAGTAACCCCACTCACAATCTATCCCATTCCGTCGACTCTACTCCAGTGATGATTTCGATTCCAAATCCAAACTGATGGTTGACTTCTTACTCCATGGCCAATATCCCCTCCCTAGTGTCTAGAGAGCCCTCTGGCGTGGCCATACATGGTTCGAGAGGAGCCTGATCCCCAGGTTCTGGCAAACCCATGCTCACATTCCAGTACCACTCCATCACCAGTCAAATTTAATCTGCCCTCCTTTCCAACACTCCAATACTACGTCATCACCAGTCAAATTCGATCTGCCCTCTTTTCCAATACATGTACTCCAATACTACGTCATCACCAGTCAAATTCGATCTGCCCTCCTTTCCAACACTCCAATACTACGTCATCACCAGTCAAATTCGATCTGCCCTCCTTTCCAACACTCCAATACTACGTCATCACCAGTCAAATTCGATCTGCCCTCCTTTCCAACACTCCAATACTACGTCATCACCAGTCAAATTCGATCGACTCTCCTTTCCAACAATCCAATACCACTCCATCACCAGTCAAATTCGATCTGCCCTTCTTTCCAACACTCCAATACTACGTCATCACCAGTCAAATTCGATCTGCCCTCCTTTCCAACACTCCAAAACCACGTCATCACCCGTCAAATTCGATTTACTCTCCTTTCGAACACTCTGATACCACCCTATCACCAGTCAAATTCGATCTACTCTCCTTTCCAACACTCCAGTACCACTCCATTACCAGTCGACTTCGATCTATTCTCCATTCCAACTTTCCAACACTCCAGTACCACCCCATCACCAGTCAAATTCGATCTATTAGATACTCTCCTTTCCAAACGGCATTTGTTGCAATCTTCTCGGGAACCTGCTGCCGTCTTTGCAATAAAAAAGAACTCTCATTGCATAGAAAAGAGAAGTGAGTCTTCAGGATGCACTTGTCCACTCCTCTTTGTCACACCCTACCCGATACTTTCCTGACACCCACCACTGCAACCTCGCTGCAAAACCTGTCCACTTCTGTGTAGCTCCATCCTCATCCAAGGTCCTGAGGGAAGCATGCAGGTAAGGAAACACTCTACATGCCTTTTCACAGACCTCGTCTACCTGAAATACTGTTTAAGATGTTCTGTGATGTATGTAGAGGAAAGTGGTCATATCCTCAACACAAGATTTTCAGAGCTATTCGCTGACAACCATCACCATCGAGACAACCAATCGCGCATCAGTTTAACTCTCCCAAAAACATTATCCAGGATATGCGAGCATGAGGAATTTGGAAAATGTTTTAAACTGAAACGAAAGCAAGAAAGACATTGAGGCACAACAAGCTCGAGACAAACATACATTTAGAAAGATAGATGGATGGACGGATGGATGGATGGTTGTTTGGACGGACGGACGGACGGACGGGACCGGACCGGACCGGACCGGACCGGACCAGACCGGACCGGAACGGACCAGGGCAGGGCGGGGCAAGGCGGGGCGGGGCGGTTGGTTGACTGATCGACTGAATAAATTAATAAATGTTAAAACAACCTCTTGGTATTAATGAACTGTGCAATTAATACTCAGGACGTTTTAATGGAAATCAGTTTTATCCCTCCAGGTTTACTGGAGGTCCTACAGACTTTATCCCTCCAGGTTTACTGGAGGTCCTACAGACTTTATCCCTCCAGGTTTACTGGAGGTCCTACACACTTTATCCCTCCAGGTTTACTGGAGGTCCTACAGACTTTATCTGTCTGTCTGTGTGTGTGTGTGTGTGTCTGTCTGTCTGTCTGTCTGTCCCAACTTCACGGCTGATATCTCAAAAACTACTGGACAAATTTCCTTGGCATTTTGCACACTAACTGGAAGTTAGGTCCGATTGAATGTATCAAATTTTCTGAATCGAGGCTTGAAGAGAAAGTGGTTTTTTAAGGTCCTAAAATCGAAAGCGCCTCCCTAACTAGTCGATTGATGGAATGGCGAAATTGCGAAATGTGTGACGTCATCAAAACCGTGACGTAATTTATTGTGTATCTCTGTCTGTCAGGCCCGACTTAACGGCTGATATCTCAAAAACTGCTTGACGGATTTCCTTGATATTTTGCACATTTACTGGAAGTTAGGTCCGATTGAATGTGTCAAATTTTCAGAATCGAGGTTTTAAACGAAAGTGATTTATTTAGGTCG
>JAWQFJ010003625.1:0-62970 GCA_034096865.1 Theodoxus fluviatilis
TGGGATGGCTCTATGGCAGTGCACTTGAACAAGATTAAATCACTGTACAGACGAGCTGCCAAGGTTACCATTTCCGACTCAACATTGTCTACGGATGAAAAGATAAAAAATCTTGGCTTACTACCCTTCCAAAAACACCTCGTCCTCAATAAATGCATCCTTATGCACAAAATTGCTCATTCACAAGCACCAAAGTATCTTACTGATCTCTTCATTCGTCCCCAAACAAGCCATTCACTATCTCGCAACACTTTCATTCTACCACAACCTAGAATAGACATTTTCAAAGGCAGTATTACCTATTCAGGTGTTATGATATGGAATACACTTCCATTGCACCTTAGGAACAATACTTCCTTGACGTCTTTTAAAGCATCCATACGTGATTATCTATTGAGATGATCTCACTTCTGTCGCCTGTGCATATGACACGTATTGCTTGATCTTAAAGACTCACTGAGCTGACAGCTGTCAAAGACATATACTAAAATCTTTGTCATTCTCTCTCTCTCTCTCTCTCTCTCTCTCTCTCTCTCTCTCTCTCACTCTCTCTCTCTCTCTCTCTCTCTCACTCTCTCTCTCTCTCTCTCTCTCTCTCTCTCTCTCTGTGTGTGTGTGTGTGTGTGTAAAATGTGACGGAATGGCGTTAGGTTTCTTTGAAGCTTACACGTGTAAGAGGGTGAGAATATGATGTAGAAACTTGTCTAAACCACTGCAGTTAAACGCATTATCTCTTATTCCCATTCTAGTGTGTAGTGGATTGTAACTGCAGAGATACGTGAGAAGGCGCTTGGCACTCAAGCTCTGTGGCTGCCGTAGAGATGTATGAGGTTCACGCAGCTCACACGTGGTTAAAGCGCCAGCTAGCATTTCAATCTGACCAGCCAGTATTTGCGTGTTTTGAGATCACACCAAAATTGAGAGTTTATTCATTTAATATATCATGCACTGCTTTAGAAGTTTCGTTTGCGCTCGCTCACGCCCTCGTGATGGCTATTTAAAGCCCCTGCCTAAATAGCGCCAACACATGGGCAGAGACCAGAGCCGAGATGAGACGAAGGAGAGAGGTAAGACGAGAGACCAGAGACGCCAGGAAGAACGAGCGACAGTCAGGATGGCAGAGCGAGAGGTCACGGGAAGGTCATTCCCGTGTACAGCTTTTATGCCTGCATTGCCCTGAATTGCCTTGTTATCATGAATAAACTCGGAGAAGTTTATGACCAAGCCTTCCTGTTCTGCTGATCCCTTAATTGGAGGGAGTGAAGGGAGAGAGACAAGGACATCGTCTCTACACTTCCTGCCTGCATGCCCAGCTGGCCACATCAAAGGAGCCCGGGGTCGGTTCTGCTGGAGGGGTAGAGAGAATTCCAAACGCCTCTCTATAGCCCCACCCTGCGCCTAGGCCCACACCAACAAGGAGCCCCCCTGTCTACACACGGGTTTAGAGCAGGGCTGAAAAATGAGTGCATTACTTTTTTTCCCTTACCTGATGACGTCTTTGGCTAAGGAGATTGTAGAACATGGAAAGCATAGAGTTCAGGGCAATGACGAATGGTCCCAATATATTTCTGCTCCTTTTTGCTGATGACGTTCTCCTTTCTGATACTGTACGGGTTTGCAGAAGCAAATATATTATTTAAATGAAGCAGCTAACAGGTTAGGATCAAGAGTGAATCATAGAAAAAACCAATGTCATGGCATTTCGTTTGGGTGGACATTTAGCAAATGGTGAAGAATGGCATCTGGATGACAAGAAACTTGAAGTTGTATCTGAATACAAATATCTTGGCATTGTGTTGTCTACAAAATTGAGCACAAACTCAACACTGTCTGATCTTGTTTGTAGAGGAAGGGCTGCTGCATTCAGGATTGTTAAGAGTTTGAGAAGACAAGTTGTACATGTAACTCCAGATATATTCTTTAGAATCCTGGATTCACAAATTCAACCTTTGCTATTGTATGGCCCTGAAATATGGGGATTAGACGGTTGCCAGATGATTGAAGGTGTACATCTACTTCAGCTGAAACAGTATCTGAATGTCAATATAAGGACACTCAGTGCGATGGTCTATTGTGATACAGGGAGATATCCTTCGTTCATCAATGCTGTAATAAGATCCATTAAATATTAGCTGAAAATCCTGAAAATGGACGATAGAAGATTCCAGAACATGACTTACAAATCAATGCAAAGAAACATTGATGACAATAATAATTGGGCCTCAAATGTTCTAACTCTCTTATTGGAAAATGGGCTTGAAAATGCGTGGATTGCTCAAGAGGTGGCGAATGAATGCACCTTTTTACAAACGCTCAGAGAACAATAGATAAAAAGGTTTATCACTAGTTGGGAATCCGATTTGAATAGAAGTAACAGTTTTAAGCAGTATAGGGAGTATTAAGCTGTCTTTGAAATTGAAACGTATATTATGAACACCGTGATCAGAAAAGTCTTCAGAGATATTTGAATAAGTTTTCGCCTGAGCATTAGTGAATTAACAATACACAGACAAATATATTGTACAGATAATTTCGAAATCTTATGTCCGGCATATCATGGGAGAGATGAAGATGCATGGGCAGCATTTGGATCTGTACTGTCCAGTTTATGAAGACATCCGAATGGAGTATGTAGTGCCATATGTTCAAAATAACAACGTTAAATCACTTTTAAACTTGTTTTCTGAAAGAAAAAAAGCACCATTTTGCACATACCGTGAGCGCTTATCTATACTATGCTTTCAAAAGAAGAACATTATCTACCGAGTCAGCAGTAATTCATGTTTCGTCTAACATGCGTTGTATGCTACTGAGGAGGAGCCTTCAGTTTTCTTGAGATGGAAATTTAATTTACTTCCCCAGATTGTTAACTTTGGCTATGTCATGTATTGTATTCAATTGTAATGGGCCAAAGGCCTGCATAACAAACTGTTTTGTTGCTCTCAGCTTCTCTCTCTCTCCTGCTCGCTCTCCTCTCGTCTCATCTCTCTCTCTCCGTCCTTTCTCCAGTCTCCGTCTTCGTCTCCTCTCATCTCTGCTCCTCGTCTTCTCTCTCTCTCTCCTCCTCTCCTCTCTCTCTCCGTCCTCTCTCTCTCTCTCTCTCTCTCTCTCTCCCCCGCTCCCACCCCCCCCCTCTTTCTCTCTCTCTCGTCCCTCCCCGTCCCCTTGCTCCTCTCTGTCCCTCCCCCCCTCTCTCGTTCTCCCCCGCTCCCCCCTCCCCCCCCTCTCTCTCCTCTCTCCGTCTCTCTCGCTCTCTCGTCTCACTCTCCTATCTCCTCTATCCTCTACTCTCTTTCTCTCTCTCCTATCTCTCTCCCCTCCCCTCTCTCTCTCTCTCTCATCTCCCCTCTCTCTCTCTCTGTGCGTGCGTGCGTGCGCGCGCGCGCGCGCGCGTGTGTGTGTACGTGTGTGTGTGCGTGCATGCGTGTGTGTGTGTGTACGTGTGTGTGTGTATATACGTGTGTGCGTGCGTGCGTGTGTGTGTGTTTGTGTGTGCGTGTGTGTGCGTGTGTGTGCGAGTGTGCGTGCGTGCGTGCGTGCGTGCGTGTGTGCGTGCGAGTGTGTGTGCGTGTGTGTGTGTCTGTGTGTGTGAGTGTGTGTGTTCGTGTGTGTGTGCGTGTGTGTGCGTGTGTGTGTGTGTGCGTGCGTGCGTGCGTACGTGTGTATGTGTGCGTGTGTATGTGTATGTATGTATGTGTGTGTGTATCTGTGTGTGTGTCTGTGTGTGTGTGTGTGTGTGTGTGTGTGTGCTGTGCCCCCTCATGTGCTACGTGGGGCACAAAGTAATTTCAGACGTACGGAGAGCAACCTCTACACCTGCTTGAGTACGCTCTTCCACACAGGACGTGTACATGTTCAGCGCTGCCCGACTTCCAGCCGTGATGTGTAAGCCTCGAGGTATTTCTCCTTCGGGAGTTTTTTTTTCCCCAGAATGTCGATCTCGACCTCTACCGTTTCGGAAAACTCACAGTTATACTATATGCCTATTCACGGGTTTTCATTAGCATCTAGAAACGAAACCAAGGATATAATCTGCTAGATACCACGATGCTCTAGTGCATTCCACAACTCTCACAACAGTTTCGTACATGCAGTAGGGTGCGTTTCGCACTCTCTCTGGAGACACTTCTTTCCGAGGGAAATTGCTCTAAGTTTCAGACGGAGGGATGAGCGATCCTTGTCAAGAATTAAGCTATCTGATGACTCAGATTATGAACTCAATAAATCAAACTTTTTTGGATTATAATTAACCACATATTAAGCTGATGTGTGTGTGTGTGTGTGTGTGTGTGTGTGTGTGTGTGTGTGTGTGTGTGTGTGTGTGTGAGAGAGAGAGTGTGTGAAAACAAGTTGATTGCACACATTCACACTCATTTCAACCATTGCTGTTCCCTGCAGTTGCCGTGATGTCTGTTGCGACTTGTCTCCTTTCCCAAAGCCACGTCAATACGCGGGTTCTCCTTGCTTGCATCGGGAAGTCCGAGTCCACCAAATCCGGTGGTCGTTTTTCAAAAACTTTACTCACGCACTGGTCGATACACAGCAATGACAATCAGTCATCAGCATTACCATAATAACTTCCCTCTCAAGACTGGATTCTCAGAAGACACAATCACCCTATTGGAGGAATTTTCGCACTCAGCTAGGTATCTTCGTCTTAAGCTCTCGCCTTTTCTTTGTATTGTGCTCTCTCACACACAATGCACCTTTTATACATTTACAGGCTTTCTAGAAACATCGAGTACTAGCCAGAATTGGCCAGACCGTCTCCCAGCATGTGCGAACAAATTCACGTGATGCACCCGAGGGCTGCCACGCCGCCCCTGGCTCCATCATGTAACTAGGCAATGACCCCATGGAGAGACCTGACGCGCGGACCCGAAGATGCTACTTGAAATTACTGACTGAATCCGTCATTAATTACTCCTAATGACTGGTTTCGTTACTCAGTTTTGGTAATGACTGGTTACTCTAAAGTTGTTGATTGTAACAAAGATTATAGGTAACCTATAATCTTTGATTGTAACCAAAGATGTAGCCTACCATCAATGTCGTTACCTTGTATGGATATATGGATGGATGGATGGATGGAGTTTTACGGCCTATCAGCCTTTGTAGGCAATGTAAGGCCACTAAGCACGAACACCACAAGAACAGTCAAGAGTAAACGTAATCCAGCCAAGGTGTCCCTAGTCATTCGCCTCGTACGAATCGCGTAGGGAGACGCGGTGGGTCAATTCTTACCCCGAACCCACAGGGGGACCATTACAATTTACATTGTAGATTTGTACACAGATTCAATGTTCAATTGCCAACAGCGAATTAGATCTACAGTATTACAAAAAATACGGAATTATTTTACTAGAGTCGATAATAAGTTCACTTAGATTTAATATGTACAAACGTCGTATTCCTAGTGTACAAAATGTCGCTTTTGTGTGTGTGTGTGGAACGTCGCTTTCACGCGTAGGAAACGTCGAATGTACGAAACGTCCGTCGCTAACCCCAAATCTTTAGTCTTCCGTAGGTTGGCTTTCAAACGCACTACTTTTTCTTCCACTTACAACAGTGGGCAAGAGTTGCGAAGACTGGCCAATGTGATTGGGAGATAAATATCACATTATTTAAATACACAAAAAACTTGTCGATTTATCATTTTCTGCACTATGTAACTGCTTCGTGAACGAGGCATAATGTGTTTCATAATCCCCTAGGAAAATGCAGCATCAGTACGAGGTCAAAGCGCATATTTTTCACTACCGGGCCTTGAGGTACTACTAGACAGTGATATTTCGTTGTGGTGTTTCCCCCCACGAAAAGTGAGCTTCTACAAGTACTTGTGGTTGGAGCAACCTCTGCAGTCATCATCTCCCTCCAAACCCTAACCTACTTCCTCCTCCTTCGTCTCCTCTCCTGAGAAGTCGGGCACCTGGACGAGTAAACTATATAGCCTCCCTGGCTGCTCGCTTTTCCATTTCCTCTTCCTGGCCAAGTGTATCAAGTAGCCTCACGGACTTACGTCACCCAGTGCACGTCCGATAAATGAGAAAAACGAGCATGAGGAACCAGCTTCAGCCGGACTGAAGCACTGCTAAGTCGACGAACTCAAATCAAAGACCCTAAATGCTCAAATGTAGGAAGTGCCCGGAGGGTGTCAGCTCATGACGGGTTTTCAGGTGCACTCAGAGAACAGCGCACCTTTGTATTTGAATGTAAAAAAAAGTAAGGATGATATGTTTAGACAAGAAGCATGAATGGGAAGAGAAGTTCCTTTGAATACATTTTTGTTTTTGCTTTGGCACTTCGTAGACGTTTAACCAAAGCTAACGCAGCCACACAGGTGCATTGTAGGTGTTTACCAAGTAGAAGGATAATATGGCTCCAAAGCAGGTTACGCCTTCAAACCCCAGCTGTTCCTTAGACCAGAGCTGAAGCGTGTTTCTGGAGAGATGGGAGGGAGGCCTGCTCACGGCGGCGTGTGGTTTTCGTCCTCACCTGCAAAACCTTTTCCCCTAGAAATGCGGGGAGAAATAGCCCTGGCTCTGGCAGCAACGTGTGGTCTTCATCAAGCTACCCCAGCACACTTCAGTGCAGACATTTCCAACATTGCCCTGCAGGTCTCAGCGCTGTACTGGTGTTTTGCAAACGTAAATAGAATACTGTAATGGTAAGCAGCGTGTTGCACTCTTTGTTTTTCTGTAAAGAAAACCCACCGCCAAATGCAAAGGCAGTGTGTAGATGGAAACACGGGTTGGTGTGAAGGCAGTGTGTAGATGGAAACACTTACTGGTTGGTGTGAAGGCAGTGTGTAGATGGAAACACTGGTTGGTGTGAAGGCAGTGTGTAGATGGAAACACTTACTGGTTGGTGTGAAGGCAGTGTGTAGATGGAAACACTGGTTGGTGTGAAGGCAGTGTGTAGATGGAAACACTTACTGGTTGGTGTGAAGGCAGTGTGTAGATGGAAACACTGGTTGGTGTGAAGGCAGTGTGTAGATGGAAACACTTCCTGGTTGGTGTGAAGGCAGTGTGTAGATGGAAACACTTACTGGATGGTGTGAAGGCAGTGTGTAGATGGAAACACTTCCTGGTTGGTGTGAAGGCAGTGTGTAGATGGAAACACTTCCTGGTTGGTGTGAAGGCAGTGTGTAGATGGAAACACTGGTTGGTGTGAAGGCAGTGTGTAGATGGAAATAGTGGTTGGTGTGATGGCATCTCTCAAGTTTTATCTAAAGCCGGAAATGAATGTCAACCCTGTGTGTGTGTGTGTGTGTGTGTGTGTGTGTGTGTGTGTGTGTGTGTGAGAGTGAGAGAGAGAGAGAGAGAGAAAGACAGACACAGATGGATGGACAGAGACAGACAAACAGACAGAGACAAACAGACAGGCAGACAGACAGACAGACAGACAGACAGACAAAGCAGGCAGGCAGACAGCAGTGACAGACAGACAGACAGACAGACAGACAGACAGACAGACAGACAGACAGACAGACAGACAGAGACAGACACAGACAGACAGACATGCATTAAATACTACAGACTTACAATACCACATTGCAACATCTACCAACACTAAACACTATAGACTTCAACACACCATTACAACACATATCAACACTTAATACTACAGACTTCAACACCACCACTACAACATCTACCATCACTAAATACTACAGAATTCAACACACCATTTTGCCTTGGGCAAAGGCTGTTGTTATTTGTTGACTCCAGCCAAAAACCAAGGCTACAGCAAAATGTTATGTTGTACTGTTATGTGGGGATTATCTTCAGCCGTGGTAAGCTCCTAACATAACAACTGGCATTCTCTGGAGACAGAGATCAAATTCCCTGAAGACGGAGTGTGGCTGCCTATATGGCGGGTTGTTCAAAAACACGCAATCATCTCACCCACTTGGGTGATCCTGGGAGTGTTTAGCCCAGGTACGCAACAACAACAACAACAACATTGCAACATCTACCAACAATAAAGACTACAGACATCAACACCATTACAATATCTGTCAACTCTACATACTACAGATTTCAACACCACCATTGCAACACCACACCACTGATCAACACTATCTCATTATGCATCTTGTCTCACACATGGAAGCATTCTGTAGGCAAAATACACATCTACATATATACGTAGGCATGTGTCATTGTCCAATACATGTTTCCAAATTAACTTGATGTGTCATGCAAAACTGACATTACAATTACATCCATCCTTAATTTCATCATGATGAGTCCCCATACATTTCCTGAAAACAACTCAAACATGAAATGAACAAGTATTGGACAAAGTTGAAAGTATGGAACTTTTATTGATATAATCTCATACAAGTGGATATTAAACAATTTGTCCAAATGAGGTTGAATCACAAGTATGGGAAGGCTGCCTTCATTTGGGAAAAAAAGGGGGGGGGGGGGGGGGGAGAGAGATGAGCCCATCCTGCCACATTCATTCTGGCAGCAAGCAAGTCCAGTATTGAAAACAATCTCTTAAAGAAAGAAAGAAAGAAAGAAAGAAAGAAAGAAAGAGAGAAAAAGTTTAAAACCAACAGCTCTACAGTCAATCTACTGTCATCTTCAGGCAGAGATGTGAAGAATGCACACATTGGATGCACAAAAAGGTGAGGAGCTGGTGTCAATTCTTGAACAACAAGAGGAGGGGGACCCAAGAAGTCTGGTGATAGCTCTTTGGTAACCCTCCTCTTGTTGTTCAACATCTTGGATGCCCAGGGCAGTGCACATGAATTCAGGAATGGCAACACCACATTACACTTGTAGGAAAAAAAACCAGGGACAGTGTTCATGGGGAAATTTTTTTCAGAGTGAGGTCATAGTACAAAAAAGGACTATTTAAAACTCATCATGAAAATGCACTGCCCATTCCAATTTTTTCCAACTTGCCCCTGCCCATTCCACTTTGATCCAACTTGCCTCTGCCCATTCCAGTTTGTTCCAACTTGTCACTGCCCATTCCAATTTAATCCTATTTGATCCAACTTGCCACTGCCCATTCCAATTTGATTTAACTCGCCACTGCCCATTCCAATTTGGTCCAACTTGCCACTGCCCATTCCAATTTGATCCAATTTGCCACTGCCCATTCGAATTTGATCCCACTTGCCACTGCCCATTCCAATTTGATCCAACTTGCCACTGCCCATTCCAATTTGATCCAATTTGCCACTGTCCATTCCAATTTGATCCAACCTGTCACTGTCCATTCCAATTTGACCCAACTTGCCACTGCCCATTCCAATTTGATCCAACTTGCCACTGCCCATTCCAATTTGATCCAACTTGCCACTGCCCATTCCAATTTGATCCCATTTGCCACTGCCCATTCCACTTTAATCCAACTTGCCACTGCCCATTCCAATTTGATCCAACTTGCCACTGCCCATTCCAATTAGATCCAACTTGCCACTGCCCATTCCAATTTGATCCAACTTGCCACTGCCCATTCCAATTTGATCCAACTTTTCACTGCCCACTCCAATTTGATCCAACTTGCCACTGCCCATTCCAATTTGATCCAACTTGCCACTGTCCACTCCAATTTGATCCAACTTGCCACTCTCCATTCCAATTTGATCCAACTTGCCACTGTCCATTCCAGTTTCATCCAACTTGCCACTGCCCATTCCAATTTGATCCAACTTGCCACTGCCCATTCCAATTTGATCCTACTTGCCACTGCCCATTCCACTTTGATTCAACTTGCCCCTGCCCATTCCAATTTGATCCAACTTGCCACTGCCCATTCCACTTTGATCCAACTTGCCACTGCCCATTCCAATTTGATACCACTTGCCACTGCCCATTCCAATTTGATCCAATTTGCCACTGCCCATTCCAATTTGATCCCACTTGCCACTGTCCATTCCAATTTGATCCAACTTCCCACTGCCCATTCCACTTTGATCCAACTTGCCACTGCCCATTCCAATTTAATCCAACTTGCCACTGCCCATTCCAATTTGATCCAACTTGCCACTGCCCATTCCAATTTGATCCATCTTGCCACTGCCCATTCCACTTTGATCCAACTTGCCACTGTCCATTCCAATTTGATCCAACTTGCCACTGCCCATTCCAATTTGATCCAACTTGCCACTGCCCATTCCAATTTAATCCAACTTGGCACTGCCCATTCCAATTTGGTCCAACTTGCCCATTCCAATTTGATCCAACTTGCCACTGCCCATTCCACTTTGATCCCACTTGCCCCCTACCCATTCCAATTTGATCCAACTTGCCACTGTCCATTCCAATTTGGTCCAACTTGCCCATTCCAATTTGATCCAACTTGCCACTGCCCATTCCACTTTGATCCCACTTGCCCCCTGCCCATTCCAATTTGATCCAATTTGCCACTGCCCATTCCAGTTTGGTCCAATTTGTCACTGCCCATTCCAATTTGATCAAACTTGCCCCTGCCCATTCCAATTTGGTCCAACTTGCCACTGCCCATTCCACTTTGATCCAACATGCCACTGCCCATTCTAATTTGATCCAACTTGCCACTGCCCATTCCAGTTTGATCCAACTTGCCACTGCCCATTCCAATTTGATCCAACTTGCCACTGTCCATTCCAATTTGGTCCAACTTGTCCGTTCTAATTTGATCCAACTTGTCACTGCCCATTCCAATTTGATCCAACTTGCCACTGCCCATTCCAATTTGGTCCAACTTGTCCATTCCAATTTGATCCAACATGCCACTGCCCATTCCAATTTGACCCAACTTGTCACTGCCCATTCCAATTTGGTCCAACTTGTCCATTCCAATTTGATCCAACTCGCCACTGCCCATTCCACTTTGATCCAACTTGCCACTGCCCATTCCAATTTGACCCATCTTGCCACTGCCCATTCCAATTTGATCCAACTTGACACTGCCCCTTCCAATTTGGTCCAACTTGTCCATTCCAATTATATCCAACTTGCCACTGCCCATTCCAATTTGGTCCAACTTGTCCATTCCAATTTGATCCAACTTGCCACTGCCCATTCCAGTTTGACCCATCTTGCCACTGCCCATTCCAATTTGACACAACTTGCCACTGCCCATTCCAATTTGGTCCAACTTGTCCATTTCAATTAGATCCAACTTGCCACTGCCCATTCCAATTTTATCCAACTCACCACTGCTCATTCCAGTTTGGTCCAACTTGTCACTGTCCATTCCAATTTGATCCAACTTGCCACTGTCCATTCCACTTTGATCCAACTTGCCACTGCCCATTCCAGTTTGGTCCAACTTGCCACTGTCCATTCCAATTTGATCCAACTTGCCACTGTCCATTCCAATTTGATCCAACTTGCCACTGCCCATTCCAGTTTGGTCCAACTTGCCACTGTCCATTCCAATTTGATCCAACTTGCCACTGCCCATTCCAATTTGATCCAACTTGCCACTGCCCATTCCAATTTTATCCAACTCACCACTGCTCATTCCAGTTTGGTCCAACTTGTCACTGTCCATTCCAATTTGATCCAACTTGCCACTGTCCATTCCACTTTGATCCAACTTGCCACTGCCCATTCCAGTTTGGTCCAACTTGCCACTGTCCATTCCAATTTGATCCAACTTGCCACTGCCCATTCCAATTTGGTCCAACTCGTCCATTCCAATTAGATCCAACTTGCCACTGTCCATTCCAATTTGATCCAACTTGCCACTGCCCATTCCAATTTGGTCCAACTTGTCCATTCCAGTTTGATCCAACTCGCCACTGCTCATTCCAGTTAGGTCCCACTTGTCCAAAACCAACTTCTCTTTGAAGTGTGCTCTTTGGCTGAGTGGTCAGTGCTCTTGACCAGCTGCAGTCATTTGTGGCTGGTGGATGTGGCCCTTGACGCTGCGTGGAGCCAGGAGTTGCATCCTTGAGCAAGGTGCTTAATTCATATTGCTTCTCTCCGTACAGGAGTAAAATGGGTACCTGAGAGGGTTGAGCAGGAAAACTGTGAAAGCTAACTTAGGCATGTTCATCAACAGCCTGATTGCATGTCCCCCAGGGTTTTGAGATGGTGTAGCCCAATGACCAGGGGGTAGAAGTGTACAGTTTGAGCGCCAGTCAGTGGGTGGAAAGTCACCCTACAAAAACGACCACCTTATTTTCTATCTTTAATGCATGAAACAAGGTCTTTTGTCATATTCTTCCCTGTTAGACTGACAGGAAGACAGATCACATGGGTAGAATCGAACGAACAAACGAATGAATAGTTTATTGTTAGGCCACTGGCCTGCACAATGAGGAAATCATCGTTTTCATCAATTTACATTACATTACATTTACAATGACATGATTACACCCACTGCATTACATAGACTATATTGTCTTACATTATCTTGTATCACCTTGCCCCCCCCCCCTCCTCCACATGGGTAGAGTCAAAGACAAAAATGGACTGACTGACTTGGAGGCCAAGAGTCAGGTGTAAAGCATTTTGAGACTCAGACGTGGGGGATGAGGCGCTATATGAAACCACAGCTTCAGCTTTTGATCCCACCTTACTGACCAAGGTGACACACCACCTGATGAACAGCTTTTTATGCCACCTTACTGACCAAGGTGACACACCACCTGATGAACAGCTTTTGATCCCACCTTACTGACCAAGGTGACACACCACCTGATGAACAGCTTTTTATCCCACCTTACTGACCAAGGTGACACACCACCTGATGAACAGCTTTTTATCCCACCTTACTGACCAAGGTGACACACCACCTGATGAACAGCTTTTTATCCCACCTTACTGACCAAGGTGACACACCACCTGATGAACTGACTGAGCGAACGTTTGCACCACCAGGGCTCCCACAGACTTCCCAGAAACACATTTCACAACTTTTCCATGATTTTTGGGAAAATGTAATGTCATTCTATTGCACAAGTCTGTCAAAATGTACATGTGTTCCGCACTACTTGGGGTGTCTAGCTTCTCCCATTCATAGCAGCAGACAGTGGACTGGAGGCTTTGCATTTCCAGCTCAATGACATGGCAGCGTCAATATTGATGGATGGATGGTGTTTTACAGCTTATCAGCCTTTGTAGGCTGTGTAAGGAAGGCCATTAGGCACAAAATCACTAGAACAATTGAGAGTAAACGCGAATCAAGTCACCATGTCCCTAGTTATTCGCCTCTTATGAATCGTGTAGGGAGATGCGGTGGGTCAATTCTTACCCCAAACCCACTGGGCACCCGGCTAACAGAAGTAACTCTGCACACCATGTGACTGGAAGTGATCGTTAGCACACCAATAAGCACAATAGAAAAAAAAACTTCTGCCAATGCAGACATTTTCTAACTTTTCCATGGCTTTTCAGTTTTTGCCAGAATTTCAAAAATTTTCAAAGCTCTTGTAAAACATTTAGCAAATTTCAAAACGCTCCCAGGTTTTTAATGACCATGGGAATTCTGACCACTCTACCCAAGAAAAGACTTACTGACTCAGTGACTGACCACATGCCTGAACCACTCTACACACACACACACACACCAAACCCCACCCAACCAAAGAAAAACAGAAAAGGAAAGAAAAACAGAAAAGGAAAAAAAAAGAGGCATATTTCTCATAACAAGGAAAACAGAAAAAAGGTAGGTAGGCAGGTACTTTCTTTTTAATAGTTCACAGAAAGGTTGCAATTTTGTGAACGACTTTTTATTTCATATTCTAAAAAAATCAATGTTTCGAACCCTAGGAAACAATGTTTAGAACATGAACCACTTGACTGAAGTTATCATTGATTCAAGTAAAGGCTTTACACATTTAAGGCGTGTGCTGTTTGTGTGTGTGTTGGGCTATTTCCAGCAGAGGCAGAGAAAAAAAAATCCTACAAAAACTATGTCTCATTAGAGGGAAGCACGTACATATGTACACACACACACACACGCATGCACACACACACACACACACACATATATCCTCAATGTTCCTGACATCTATAAACAGATACAAAATAATACAATTTGATGAATATATGCACATCCCTTCCTTTTTTGAAGTCAAGGTGAACACTTCATTTCAAATGTATATATATATATATATATATATATATATATATATATATATATATATATATATATATATATATATATACACTACACAGAAAAGCTGTGAACGATCGATTGTGGATATCATGGGCTTTGGATTGTAAAAAAAAGGTCCATTTTCAGTCATTCTGAAGCTTGTCAGAACTCTGTGTGTAACTCAAGCTTGTGCTACACGGACAGTCATTGTTTCCTCGAATCAGAACTGTAACAACCCTGTGCTACACAGTCATTGTTTCCTTGAATCAGAACTCTGTGTGTAACTCAACCTTGTGCTACACGGACAGTCATTGTTTCCTTGAATCAGAACTCTGTGTGTAACTCAACCTTGTGCTACACGGACAGTCATTGTTTCCTTGAATCAGAACTCTGTGTGTAACTCAACCTTGTGCTACACAGACAGTCATTGTTTCCTTGAATCAGAACTCTGTGTGTAACTCAACCTTGTGCTACACGGACAGTCATTGTTTCCTTGAATCAGAACTCTGTGTGTAACTCAACCTTGTGCTACACAGACAGTCATTGTTTCCTTGAATCAGAACTCTGTGTGTAACTCAACCTTGTGCTACACGGACAGTCATTGTTTCCTTGAATCAGAACTCTGTGTGTAACTCAACCTTGTGCTACACGGACAGTCATTGTTTCCTTGAATCAGAACTCTGTGTGTAACTCAACCTTGTGCTACACGGACAGTCATTGTTTCCTAGAATCAGAACTCCATGCTGTAACTCCACTCCATGCTACACAGTCATTGTTTCCTCAAATCAGAACTCCGCGCTGTAACTCAACCCTGTCCCACACACAGTCTGTCCCAGCAGGCATTTACCTTGTTACCTCAGCCTTGGAGGTTAATTTTAGCCCTCTAAAAGTTGACAACAGATCCTGATGAAATTTGGTGTAAAGTCAGGGTTTTATCCAAAGAACAATCCATGACATTTTGGAATTAAAATCAAAAAGATAAATTTTCACATCACAAATTTGATGACATCAAACTATTGATGACGCCGGCGAATGCATTCCACACTCAGCCTTGGAGACCCCCAGCAGATGCTACAAATTACAATGAAGTAAACGGTGTAGCACCAGGCCTGGCTAGCACGAGCAGAAAATCCTGCCTGAATAATTATACAGGTTATGAAAGATAAACTGTGGCTTTCTTGGTGGAGGTTTGCACTCGAAGAGGCGCTCACTAGTCTTGTTTGCCCTCCATTTTACCCACCAAGTCTGATCTGGCTGTCCCAGCATGCATCTATCTTGTCTTGTATGCCTTTTTTTAAAAACCCACCTCAGTGTCCCCCACCCCCACCCCCACCCCACTTCATTCTGAGAATCTGGTTTTCCGTCCCCGTCTTTTCCTCTATGCGTCCTTGGACTGCTGCAGCCTCCCTCACAAAGCACTTCCTCCACTCCACAGAACCTGTAGTCTGACCCATGGAGCCTCCATTCCTCCTGTCAAACCACACAGCTGTGAGGTACACTAAAACATCAGGTCGTCCTGATCTTTTCAAGGTGAAGGGTCACACGGCCAGCTGCCAGGATGGAGATGATAGAGAGGTCGCCTTGCCAAGAGATCTTGGCAGTCATCCGCATATGCCCACTCAGGCTGGATGGCAGCTGTGCTCTACCAACACATCAGTGACTACAGGATGGCGGTGGTCATCACAGCATGCCAGACGGCTCACGACAGGGCGGAACTGTCTGTAGAGCTGCCTGCACCAAGCAAGAATGAAATTCCACAACAGTGAAAAGTATCACGACAGAAATTCCTTCTCCACAGCATCTGCAATCTCGTCATCCACGGAGCCGATGGAATCCTCGTTTGAGGCACTCGAGTCATCCGCAAAGGCTGCCATGTTCTTCTCGTAGCGATCCAGCTCATTTTCCGTGTCCTCTTCTGTGGGTAAAGCCTCGCTGTCTGAGTTCTCTCCCTTGCTCTTGGAAACTCTCTCTTTCCTCTCCCTGCGTTCCCTGTCATCCTTGCTGACCTGACGCTTCCAGCCACGGGGCATCTCTCCTGACAGACTCTCCTCGGTAGAGGAGCCCTCACTGGGGGAGGACAGCACCTGTGATGGAAACAGGAGTGTTAGGTTGTCATGGAAACAGGAGCATCAGGTTTTAATTTGAAACAGGAGCATCAGGTTTTAATTTGAAACAGGAGTGTCAGGTTTTAATTTGAAACAGGAGTGTCAGGTTTTAATTTGAAACAGGAGTGTCAGGTTGTCATGGAAACAAGAGTGTCAGGTTGTCATGGAAACAGAAGTGTCAGGTTGTCATGGAAACAGAAGTGTCAGGTTGTCATGGAAACAGAAGTGTCAGGTTGTCATGGAAACAGGAGTGTTAGGTTGTCATGGAAACAGGAGGGTCAGGTTGTCATGGAAACAGGAGTGTTAGGTTGTCATGGATGTCATGGAAACAGGAATGTCAGGTTATCATGGCAACAGGAATGTCAGGTCATCCTGGAAACAGGAGTGTCAGGTGCGCAAGTGAACAAAATCACATTTCACACACACAGACACGTCTCACACACACACATCTCAAGCACACAGAGGCAAGTCCATTCTCTTGAAAAAAGCTCACACTTCACACACGGTCACACTTTATGTTCACAGGCATACACTGCTTGGCCATGAGGTTGTTACAAAAAGCAAGCCCCATACAGCAGCCATGCCACAGACTGTGAAGTCCATTGCAAAAAGTTACGAAGCCACAAGATTTTGTGTTTGCAGCCCAGAAAACCTGTCCACTGCTTGCAGCAAGCGGATCATGCATGCGTCCAAAATGGCTTGCTGCCTGCAATGGCCAGCAGTCTATTTGTGCAGCACAGCTATCATCAACCAATCAGAAAACAGCTCCAGGGAGCAACTCATGTCGTTCACTTTTTTTTGGTCATGAAACTTCCTGAGAGCTTTCCATATACATGTATGTAAAGCCTTGTGGCACCCTTTCTTGTCTTGGCTGCTTGGTGTACAAGGACACACTGCACACCACAGCTTCTTGTCAGCACAACAAGCAAAGATACATGGTGACTTCACAGCATCGTCTGCAATGGGCATGACTCACCTGGGCTCGGAAACGAGCGTCTCGCTCATCGTCCTCCTCAGAGCTACTGGAAGCCTCCTCCTCCATCATCTCATCCACCTCCTTGTTGATGCACTCCAGCTCCTCATCAGAGAAGGAGTACAGAGGGTTGATCGTGTCCTGGAACCGCGTGCGGGAACCCGTCTCCTGTGGCGTTTCCTCCTCCCCTTCCTGCCCCCAGGCTCCGCCTCCCTCTCCTCTGCTGCTTCCTGGGGCGCTGTACCCAGTCCTTGGCCGCTTGGCCTCCGTTCCCTGCGACTCAAACACTTCGTCCTGGGACGGGGGCCGCTTGAACCGGCGAGAAGCACCCTGGTCTGAACCACCTGACCCCAAGTCCTCCAGTCGGAAGAGATCCTCGGGGACGCGCTCCCAGCGCTCATTGCAGGCCCACAGCCACTCGGGGCGCACCACCTTGATGCGGCGCATGCGGCGTGCCGTGTGCACTTTGGCCGTGCCTGGACGCGCAGCCACCAGGTGGGTGGTAGGATGAGACCCATCTGCAACCAGCGCTGGCTGCACCACCGCCCCCAGCGATCTCGCCACGGTCCATGCCCGGCTACGCTCCACCGCCTGGTTCATGGGTACCACGCCACTCAGCACAAGGCGAACGTCCTTCAGCACCTGCACAGACGGCAACGGATTTGGGTCACCAACACAGCCAGCTCTCACCCATCACACACTGTCATCACTTCAAGGTCTGCACACCAACACAGCCAGCTCTCACCCATCACACACTGTCATCACTTCAAGGTCTGCACACAACACAGCCAGCTCTCACCCATCACACACTGTCATCACTTCAAGGTCTGCACACAAACATGTTTCACTCATTCACGTTGCATAGCATTATATGATCCTATGCCCTGAACATGGTTAGTTGATAATGCACAGGTTCGTATGACGCTACACATTTGCATAATTTTCCTTGTTGTAAAGGGAGAAGATCAAATTCAGAGAACTTGACTGGATTCATAGGTTTAGTTCAGTACTTTGTTCATATGATTTTTCCAAATACGTCTGTTTGCCTGTGATTCCAGGGTAAGACACATTAACAATACAGTGTCTTGAAGTTGAATGAGTTCATGTCGTTCTTAGGAAAAACCAAACACAAAAAAAGTTGAGGTTGCAGTAACTCAACTGACCCTATATTTTCCCCTGCCAACTCTAACCTTGTCTTTTGTAGAAAGAAAGAAAGAAAGAAAGAAAGAAAGACAGAACAAGAAGGGCAAAGCCCATACGACTCACATGCTTGACCTTGACCTTTATATGAACTTGACCTTCAGGTGACCTTTAAGGTCAAGGTCAAACAACTAAACCTACCAATGACATCATACACAAAGAAATGCTTTACACATTTTTCCTACCAAAATACATGTGACCTTGACCAAAGGTCAAGGTCATCCAAGGTCATGCAACACAAAGCTGTTAATTCAAGACATAGGAAGCACAATGGTGCTTATTGGCACTTTCTACCATGAGATATAGTCACTTTTAGTGGTTCACTACCCCATTTTGGTCACATTTCATAAGGGTCAAAGTGACCTTGACCTTGATGATATGTGAACAAATGTGTCTCATGATGAAAGTATAACATGTGCCCCACATAATTATTAAGTTTGAAACAGAAATCTTCCATAGTTCAGGGTCAAGGTCACTTCAAAATATGTATACAATCCAACTTTGAAGAGCTCCTGTGACCTTGACCTTGAAGCAAGGTCAACCAAACTGGTATCAAAAGATAGGGCTTGCTTTGACCTATATACCACTTGTAGCTAAGGTCGCCATTCTCAATAACGTGGGAGAAAATTGGGAAAATGTGAAAAATGACTGTTTTTGAGACCACATTTATGGCTCCTGTGACCTTGACCTTGAAGCAAGGTCAAGTCACCATGTATGTTTTTTGAGGCTTTGTCATCATACACCATCATGCCACATTTGGTGTTGATAGACTTAATAGTCTCTGAGAAAAATCCAACGTTTAAGTTTTTTACGCCCGGACGGACGGACGACACGGCTGAGTACATAGACTCACTTTTGCTTCGCATGTGAGTCAAAAAGGAAAATAAAAATTGAAGGTTAACAACAAACTCCTTGTTGTCCCAACTTCTATCAGCTCTCAGATTATCCACTATTCAAGTATTTCAAACAACAACAACAACAAAGCATTTCCAGTGAAAGATAACTTTTGATTTATGTTCAATTTGGCCTCTTCTAGAAAGAAAAAAAAAAGAGCAAGCTAACCTGCTGACTCTATCTTATTAGCTATGTTACCGCAAACCACATACTCTCAGCTTAACAGATGAGCTTCCATTTGAGAACTCATACTGCTATTGCTAAATTTCTTGTCAAAATTTTTTTTCTCGCTCTTTCCCAGACAGATGAAATTTGTAGGGGGTCAAGCATACTTACCCTGAAAATGTGGTCAGAAAGCGTTATCATATTTGAAGGCATCATTCTTACTGTACTGAGTGTGCAAACATGTGTCAATGGAGGTTTCTGGGATGCATCGATTAACCCTCTTACCAATGGACGTCCTGGAGCGTCCTGCAAAAAAAGGTTTTTTCTCTTCCATGAAAGTCCCGCATGACACCACACTTACACTGGGCGCTGCCACGTTTACCATGGTAACGGTAATCTTGCAAGACTTTGAGCATTAGCTCCACAGTGAATTTGCTATTGTCTGCCATATTGATTGCAAATTTCTGGAGATCAAGTGAATTTTTCTGAAAATTGGAAACATCGCGATGTCGGACAAGCCCCAGTCAGGCCCATCGCATGTTTTCTGCAAAGATAGTGATGCAGAAAGCGTTGAATTACAGCTGTTTTACCCGGAATAGGACAATGAGAGTGACCTACATCCAGAGATTCTGACTAGCTAGGTTGACAGCGATGAAATGGACCCGCAATTTGACTCAGATCGAACTAGAGAAGTTTGAGGAGGAAGTGGGCATGCTTCATACCTGCTTGTCCATGCGTCAGCCTCCGATTTTCTAGATTTATTTCTAGATCATTCATTTTTCCAACATGTTGCGGAATAGACGAACTTGTATGCTGTTCAAAAGCAGGCGGAAGAGGGTCATGAGGACCACATGTGGAAAGTGACCAATGCCAAAGAAATCAAACTCTTCTTCACAATCAAAATGTTTTTATTAAATTTGTCAGTATTTCTTTTTGATTTTGTCCACTTTTGTCTTCCCTTGCGAGGTACTGTTTTTAATCATGGCAGTGTGTGTGGTCAAGGGGGAGTTAACTCTTCACTTGCATGGGCTTTAGATTGTGGCTGTAGTCTAGATAAGATGTCATAATAATGGTTTTGGGAAGGGAATTGAGGGTTGAGGGACTGCATCTTTTCAGAGATTCTTAGCTACTCTGTATTTCAATTAGTTGGTGCCCATTATTTGAGCCTCATAGAAAAGATGAGCATTTCTTCTGTAAGAGAAATATGTTGTCAATAGGAAGGTATTAAAACTTTTAAAAAAGAAGCTAAAAAAAAGATTTTTATTTAATGTAACCGTTAAAATGTACATGGTTGCCTATGGGCTTTATCATTAGGTTTTTTGCCCAAGGTACCAATGGTAAGAGAGTTAATCAAGCATATGGAAAATAAAATTTACAAAGTCCCAGAAGAAAAATCATGTCTTCAGAGAAGAAATCAAAATGGGATATACATACTTTTTTCTTTTCGTTTTTACCCTTGTTGCTGTTGCTGGCAAGAATATTTCAAAGGATGTATAGACAATTCATACTTGTTTCTTTATCATGTTGAAACTAGAAATGTTTACTATGCCCCTATGGAAATTTATTTTGGGCACTTTCACCAACAATCACTGCAGCGCAGTAGATGGTACCCATTTTACTCCTTTGCAGAGAGAACCAATCCTAGTCAAATGCCTTGTCCAAGAACCCATTTTACTCCTATGTAGGGAGAACCAATCCTCGTCAAATGCCTTGTCCAAGAACCCATTTTACTCCTATGTAGGGAGAACCAATCCTAGTCAAATGCCTTGTCCAAGTTTGCTCTGTAGGGATCTTTGCTGTTTTGAACACTGCTAGCTGTGGGTCAAATCAAGGGGCAAACATTCTTACCTTGCCCCATGTGCGCCAAAGAATATCTTCTATTTCTAGCTCCAGAAGGCAGGCAGGGTTTTGTTCATTAGACTCTGCCCACAAAACCCAGTCAACCAAACCAAAAAGTTAATAAGGCTATTGACCCACCCCATATACACAAGTTTACTTGCTATGATTCGTGTATCAGTTATCTCCCCTGCACAAATTCACTGTGGAATGAGTTTTCACACACACACATTCATATGCTCACAAACATTTGCACACACAAACACACACTCACATACACTCACATACACAGGCTCACAAACATTTGCATACACACACACACACAGATGCTCACAAATACAAGTATACACACACACACACACTCAGAGGCTCACACACATACACACAAATGCATGAAGACAAGCACACACACACACACACACACACACACACACACACACTGAAGGCTACCTTCCTCTTGACGTAGGGAGTGATGGTCTTGAGGGAGAGCATGGAGGAGGGAGGGGTGGCGGTGGCGGTGCTCTGGTCGTACAGGTCATAGAAGGCTGTGTGGATGCGTGTCAGAATCTCCTCCAGATGCAGCAGGTAGTCGTCATCGTCATCCCACTCCACCTCCCCCTCCGCCACGTCCCCCTTGGGGCCTGGCTTTTGGGGGTCTGGGGGTTTAGGGGTAGGGCTGTATTCATCCTTCTCCTCTCCTTCCTTCCTTCCAGCCTTGCTCTCTGCCTTGTCTGCAGGGTCCTTGCTGTCCACTTCTGTGCTGCCCTGGCTGTTGGTGCTGCTGCTGTCTGGTGTCCCTTGCGCTGCAGAGGAGCTGTCTCCATCCACTTCCATGGTGTTCCCATCATGCTCCAGTCCTGACAGTCCTCCTTCATCCCCATTGGACACCTCGGGCTTCTCCGTAGGATGCTCTCCCTCACTGGGCTCAGGCTCATTACTGCATCGCTGCTCTGAGGACGGCAGGTCAGTCACTGGCTGGTCAATTGATGGCAGGTCAGTTGATGGCTGACCGGTTGCTGATTGTTCAGTCACTGGCTGGTCAGTCGCTGTCTCATCAATTGATGGCTGGTCAGTTGCTGGCTGGTCAATTGATGGCAGGTCAGTCGATGGCTGGTCAATTGATGGCAGGTCAGTTGATGGCTGGTCAATTGATGGCAGGTCAGTCGATGGCTGGTCGGTTGCTGATTGTTCAGTCACTGGCTGGTCAGTCGCTGTCTCATCAAGTGATGACTGGTCAGTCGCTGGCTGGTCAGTTGATGGCTGGTCAGTTGCTGGCTGGTCACTCAATGGCTGGTCAGTTGATGGCTGGTTAGTCGCTGGCTGGTCGGTCAATGGCTGGTCAGTCGCTGGCTGGTCGGTCAATGGCTGGCCAGTGCTGGCCTGGGTTCCTTCCTGTGCTTCAGTGCCTTCAGAAGTTCCTCCTTCCCAAGTCGGGACTTCTCCTTCCTCCTTGTTTCTGCCCTCCACATGCTGGTTTCCTGCAAGGCCAGCAGCAATGTCAGGCAGCAGTGTCAGGCAGCAGTGTCAGGCAGCAGTCAGGCAGCAGTGTCAGGCAGCAGTGTCAGGCAGCAGTGTCAGGCAGCAATGTCAGACAGCAATGTCAGGCAGCAGTGTCAGACAGCAATGTCAGGCAGCAATGTCAGACAGCAATGTCAGGCAGCAGTGTCAGACAGCAGTGTCAGGCAGCAGTGTCAGGCAGCAGTCAGGCAGCAGTGTCAGGCAGCAGTGTCAGGCAGCAGTGTCAGGCAGCAGTCAGGCAGCAGTGTCAGGCAGCAATGTCAGGCAGCAATGTCACAGGCAGCAGTGTCAGACAGCAATGTCAGGCAGCAGTGTCAGGCAGCAATGTCAGGCAGCAATGTCACAGGCAGCAGTGTCAGACAGCAATGTCAGGCAGCAATGTCAGGCAGCAGTGTCAGGCAGCAGTGTCAGGCAGCAGTGTCAGGCAGCAGTCAGGCAGCAGTGTCAGGCAGCAGTGTCAGGCAGCAGTGTCAGACAGCAATGTCAGGCAGCAATGTCAGACAGCAATGTCAGGCAGCAGTGTCAGGCAGCAGTGTCAGGCAGCAATGTCAGGCAGCAGTGTCAGGCAGCAGTGTCAGACAGCAGTGTCAGGCAGCAGTGTCAGGCAGCAGTGTCAGGCAGCAATGTCACAGGCAGCAGTGTCAGACAGCAATGTCAGGCAGCAATGTCACAGGCAGCAATGTCAGGCAGCAATGTCAGGCAGCAGTGTCAGGCAGCAATGTCAGGCAGCAGTGTCAGGCAGCAGTGTCAGACAGCAGTGTCAGGCAGCAGTGTCAGGCAGCAGTGTCAGGCAGCAATGTCACAGGCAGCAGTGTCAGACAGCAATGTCAGGCAGCAGTGTCAGGCAGCAATGTCACAGGCAGCAATGTCAGGCAGCAATGTCAGGCAGCAGTGTCAGGCAGCAATGTCAGGCAGCAGTGTCAGACAGCAGTGTCAGGCAGCAATGTCAGGCAGCAATGTCAGGCAGCAATGTCAGGCAGCAGTGTCAGGCAGCAGTGTCAGGCAGCAATGTCAGGCAGCAGTGTCAGGCAGCAATGTCAGGCAGCAGTGTCAGACAGCAGTGTCAGGCAGCAGTGTCAGACAGCAATGTCAGGCAGCAATGTCAGGCAGCAATGTCAGGCAGCAGTGTCAGGCAGCAGTGTCAGGCAGCAATGTCAGGCAGCAATGTCAGGCAGCAATGTCAGGCAGCAATGTCAGGCAGCAATGTCAGGCAGCAGTGTCAGGCAGCAGTGTCAGGCAGCAATGTCAGGCAGCAGTGTCAGGCAGCAGTCAGGCAGCAATGTCAGGCAGCAATGTCAGGCAGCAATGTCAGGCAGCAGTGTCAGGCAGCAGTGTCAGGCAGCAATGTCAGGCAGCAATGTCAGGCAGCAGTGTCAGACAGCAGTGTCAGGCAGCAGTGTCAGACAGCAGTCAGGCAGCAATGTCAGGCAGCAATGTCAGGCAGCAATGTCAGACAGCAGTGTCAGGCAGCAGTGTCAGACAGCAGTGTCAGGCAGCAATGTCAGGCAGCAGTCAGGCAGCAGTGTCAGGCAGCAGTGTCAGGCAGCAGTGTCAGACAGCAATGTCAGGCAGCAATGTCAGACAGCAGTGTCAGGCAGCAGTGTCAGACAGCAGTGTCAGGCAGCAGTGTCAGGCAGCAGTGTCAGGCAGCAATGTCAGGCAGCAGTGTCAGGCAGCAGTGTCAGGCAGCAATGTCAGACAGCAGTGTCAGGCAGCAATGTCAGGCAGCAGTCAGGCAGCAGTGTCAGGCAGCAGTGTCAGGCAGCAGTGTCAGACAGCAATGTCAGGCAGCAATGTCAGACAGCAGTGTCAGGCAGCAGTGTCAGACAGCAGTGTCAGGCAGCAGTGTCAGGCAGCAGTGTCAGGCAGCAGTGTCAGGCAGCAGTGTCAGGCAGCAATGTCAGGCAGCAATGTCAGGCAGCAATGTCAGGCAGCAATGTCAGGCAGCAATGTCAGACAGCAATGTCAGGCAGCAATGTCAGGCAGCAATGTCAGGCAGCAATGTCAGGCAGCAATGTCAGGCAGCAATGTCAGGCAGCAATGTCAGACAGCAATGTCAGGCAGCAATGTCAGGCAGCAATGTCAGGCAGCAATGTCAGGCAGCAGTGTCAGGCAGCAATGTCAGACAGCAGTGTCAGGCAGCAGTGTCAGGCAGCAGTGTCAGACAGCAATGTCAGGCAGCAATGTCAGACAGCAGTGTCAGGCAGCAGTGTCAGGCAGCAATGTCAGGCAGCAGTGTCAGGCAGCAATGTCAGGCAGCAGTGTCAGACAGCAGTGTCAGGCAGCAGTGTCAGGCAGCAGTCAGGCAGCAATGTCAGACAGCAGTGTCAGGCAGCAGTGTCAGACAGCAGTGTCAGGCAGCAATGTCAGGCAGCAGTCAGGCAGCAGTGTCAGGCAGCAGTGTCAGGCAGCAGTGTCAGACAGCAATGTCAGGCAGCAATGTCAGACAGCAGTGTCAGGCAGCAGTGTCAGACAGCAGTGTCAGGCAGCAGTGTCAGGCAGCAGTGTCAGGCAGCAGTGTCAGGCAGCAGTGTCAGGCAGCAATGTCAGGCAGCAGTGTCAGGCAGCAGTGTCAGGCAGCAATGTCAGGCAGCAATGTCAGGCAGCAATGTCAGGCAGCAATGTCAGGCAGCAATGTCAGGCAGCAATGTCAGGCAGCAATGTCAGGCAGCAATGTCAGGCAGCAATGTCAGGCAGCAATGTCAGGCAGCAATGTCAGGCAGCAATGTCAGACAGCAATGTCAGGCAGCAATGTCAGGCAGCAATGTCAGGCAGCAATGTCAGGCAGCAGTGTCAGGCAGCAATGTCAGACAGCAGTGTCAGGCAGCAGTGTCAGGCAGCAGTGTCAGACAGCAATGTCAGGCAGCAATGTCAGACAGCAGTGTCAGGCAGCAGTGTCAGGCAGCAATGTCAGGCAGCAGTGTCAGGCAGCAATGTCAGGCAGCAATGTCAGACAGCAGTGTCAGGCAGCAGTGTCAGGCAGCAGTCAGGCAGCAGTGTCAGGCAGCAATGTCAGGCAGCAGTGTCAGGCAGCAATGTCAGACAGCAGTGTCAGGCAGCAATGTCAGGCAGCAATGTCAGGCAGCAATGTCAGACAGCAGTGTCAGGCAGCAGTGTCAGGCAGCAGTGTCAGGCAGCAATGTCAGGCAGCAGTGTCAGGCAGCAGTGTCAGGCAGCAATGTCAGGCAGCAATGTCAGGCAGCAGTGTCAGGCAGCAGTCAGGCAGCAATGTCAGGCAGCAATGTCAGGCAGCAATGTCAGGCAGCAGTGTCAGGCAGCAGTGTCAGGCAGCAATGTCAGGCAGCAATGTCAGGCAGCAATGTCAGACAGCAGTGTCAGGCAGCAGTGTCAGGCAGCAATGTCAGACAGCAGTGTCAGGCAGCAGTGTCAGGCAGCAATGTCAGGCAGCAATGTCAGGCAGCAATGTCAGGCAGCAGTGTCAGGCAGCAGTGTCAGGCAGCAATGTCAGGCAGCAGTGTCAGGCAGCAGTCAGGCAGCAATGTCAGGCAGCAATGTCAGGCAGCAATGTCAGGCAGCAGTGTCAGGCAGCAATGTCAGGCAGCAGTGTCAGGCAGCAATGTCAGGCAGCAATGTCAGGCAGCAATGTCAGGCAGCAGTGTCAGGCAGCAGTGTCAGGCAGCAATGTCAGGCAGCAGTGTCAGACAGCAGTGTCAGGCAGCAGTGTCAGACAGCAGTGTCAGGCAGCAATGTCAGGCAGCAATGTCAGACAGCAATGTCAGGCAGCAATGTCAGGCAGCAATGTCAGGCAGCAATGTCAGACAGCAGTGTCAGGCAGCAATGTCAGACAGCAGTGTCAGGCAGCAGTGTCAGGCAGCAATGTCAGGCAGCAATGTCAGGCAGCAATGTCAGGCAGCAATGTCAGACAGCAGTGTCAGGCAGCAATGTCAGGCAGCAATGTCAGACAGCAATGTCAGGCAGCAATGTCAGGCAGCAATGTCAGGCAGCAATGTCAGACAGCAGTGTCAGGCAGCAATGTCAGACAGCAGTGTCAGGCAGCAGTGTCAGGCAGCAATGTCAGGCAGCAATGTCAGGCAGCAATGTCAGGCAGCAATGTCAGACAGCAGTGTCAGGCAGCAATGTCAGGCAGCAATGTCAGACAGCAGTGTCAGGCAGCAATGTCAGACAGCAATGTCAGGCAGCAATGTCAGGCAGCAATGTCAGGCAGCAGTGTCAGGCAGCAGTGTCAGACAGCAGTGTCAGGCAGCAATGTCAGGCAGCAATGTCAGGCAGCAGTGTCAGGCAGCAGTGTCAGGCAGCAGTGTCAGGCAGCAATGTCAGACAGCAGTGTCAGGCAGCAATGTCAGGCAGCAATGTCAGGCAGCAATGTCAGGCAGCAATGTCAGGCAGCAGTGTCAGGCAGCAGTGTCAGGCAGCAATGTCAGGCAGCAGTGTCAGGCAGCAGTCAGGCAGCAATGTCAGGCAGCAATGTCAGGCAGCAATGTCAGGCAGCAGTGTCAGGCAGCAGTGTCAGGCAGCAATGTCAGGCAGCAATGTCAGGCAGCAATGTCAGGCAGCAGTGTCAGGCAGCAGTGTCAGGCAGCAATGTCAGGCAGCAGTGTCAGGCAGCAATGTCAGGCAGCAATGTCAGGCAGCAATGTCAGGCAGCAATGTCAGGCAGCAGTGTCAGGCAGCAGTGTCAGGCAGCAATGTCAGGCAGCAATGTCAGGCAGCAATGTCAGGCAGCAGTGTCAGGCAGCAATGTCAGGCAGCAATGTCAGGCAGCAGTGTCAGGCAGCAGTGTCAGGCAGCAGTGTCAGGCAGCAGTGTCAGGCAGCAATGTCAGGCAGCAGTGTCAGGCAGCAATGTCAGGCAGCAATGTCAGGCAGCAATGTCAGACAGCAGTGTCAGGCAGCAGTGTCAGGCAGCAGTGTCAGGCAGCAATGTCAGGCAGCAATGTCAGGCAGCAATGTCAGGCAGCAATGTCAGACAGCAGTGTCAGGCAGCAGTGTCAGGCAGCAGTGTCAGGCAGCAGTCAGGCAGCAATGTCAGGCAGCAGTGTCAGGCAGCAATGTCAGGCAGCAGTGTCAGGCAGCAATGTCAGGCAGCAATGTCAGACAGCAGTGTCAGGCAGCAGTGTCAGGCAGCAATGTCAGGCAGCAATGTCAGGCAGCAGTGTCAGGCAGCAATGTCAGGCAGCAATGTCAGGCAGCAATGTCAGACAGCAGTGTCAGGCAGCAGTGTCAGGCAGCAGTGTCAGGCAGCAGTGTCAGGCAGCAGTGTCAGGCAGCAGTGTCAGGCAGCAATGTCAGGCAGCAGTGTCAGGCAGCAGTGTCAGGCAGCAGTGTCAGGCAGCAGTCAGGCAGCAGTGTCAGGCAGCAATGTCAGGCAGCAATGTCAGGCAGCAATGTCAGGCAGCAATGTCAGACAGCAGTGTCAGGCAGCAGTGTCAGGCAGCAGTGTCAGGCAGCAGTGTCAGGCAGCAATGTCAGGCAGCAATGTCAGGCAGCAATGTCAGGCAGCAATGTCAGGCAGCAGTGTCAGGCAGCAGTGTCAGACAGCAATGTCAGGCAGCAATGTCAGACAGCAGTGTCAGGCAGCAGTGTCAGGCAGCAATGTCAGGCAGCAATGTCAGGCAGCAGTGTCAGGCAGCAATGTCAGGCAGCAATGTCAGACAGCAGTGTCAGGCAGCAGTGTCAGGCAGCAGTGTCAGGCAGCAGTGTCAGGCAGCAATGTCAGGCAGCAATGTCAGGCAGCAATGTCAGGCAGCAATGTCAGGCAGCAATGTCAGGCAGCAGTGTCAGGCAGCAGTGTCAGGCAGCAGTGTCAGGCAGCAATGTCAGGCAGCAGTGTCAGGCAGCAATGTCACAGGCAGCAGTGTCAGGCAGCAATGTCACAGGCAGCAGTGTCAGGCAGCAATGTCACAGGCAGCAGTGTCAGGCAGCAATGTCACAGGCAGCAGTGTCAGGCAGCAGTGTCAGGCAGCAAATGTCACAGGCAGCAGTGTCAGGCAGCAATGTCACAGGCAGCAGTGTCAGGCAGCAATGTCACAGGCAGCAATGTCACAGGCAGCAATGTCACAGGCAGCAATGTCACAGGCAGCAATGTCACAGGCAGCAATGTCAGGCAGCAGTGTCAGGCAGCAATGTCAGGCAGCAATGTCAGGCAGCAATGTCAGGCAGCAATGTCAGGCAGCAATGTCAGGCAGCAATGTCAGGCAGCAATGTCAGGCAGCAGTACATTTGTACCCAACCCTCTACTTCCCCCTTGCCCTCTTGTCTGAATACCCACCCCCACCCCATAGCTTCTAAGATGAGTGAGTACACACATCTGAAAATCCCCACCACCCACCCCATAGCTTCTAAGATGAGAGAGGAATATAACTGAAGTGGATGAGCACACACGGGGACATGACAATTTACAGCACACACGGGGACATGACAATTTACAGCACACACGGGGACATTACAATTTACAGCACACACGGGGACATTACAATTTACAGCACACACGGGGACATTACAATTTACAGCACACACGGGGACATTACAATTTACAGCACACACGGGGACATTACAATTTACAGCACACACGGGGACATTACAATTTACAGCACACACGGGGACATTACAATTTACAGCACACACGGGGACATTACAATTTACAGCACACACGGGGACATTACAATTTACAGCACACACGGGGACATTACAATTTACAGCACACACGGGGACATTACAATTTACAGCACACACGGGGACATTACAATTTACAGCACACAGACCAAAGGGAATACTCCAACTCATCTGGCTCCTTCACACCAAGCAGACTTGCTTTTGTCTGGTCTGTGCTCACCCTGGTACCCCCTTCCCCTAGTCCCCACTCCCCCCGGTCCCCCGCCCTCCTCACCCGTCCCCCCTCACCCTGATCCTTCCTCATTCTGGCCCCTTCTCACTCTGGTTCCCCCTTCCTCCTCACCCCGGACCCTCCTCACTCTGGTCCCCCCCTCACCCTGGTTCCTCCTCACCCTGGTCCATCGTCACCCTGGTCCATCGTCACCCTGGTTCCTCCTCACCCTGGTCCCTCCTCACTCCAGTCTGTCCTCACCCTGGTCCCTCCTCACTCCAGGCTGTCCTTACCCTGGTCCCTCCTCACTCCAGGCTGTCCTCATCCTGGTCCCTCCTCACTCCAGTCTGTCCTTACCCTGGTCTCTCCTCACCCCAGTCTGTCCACACTCTGGCCCCACCTTACCCTGGTCTGAGTGGGAGCAGTGTCTGACGTTGTGGATGATGGGGACGGCATCGTTCTCTGTCTTGGTCAGGCCTGGGGGGGCGTTGATGTCGGCGGTGCCCTGGAAGAAGCGGTAGGGCTTGACGTGCACCAGGTTGGGTGCAAAGTTCCACACGTCCTCCCTGTCATCTATGATGCACACCATGGCGTCACCACGAGGAAACAGCGCTCTGCAGAAACGGCACAGGCAAATACGTCAGTAGAAAATGCATGTAGTTTTTTTTACTCTAGTATGAAACAATGCACTTAGAAAAAAAATTCATTAATTCAATTATTCATTCATCCATTTGTTTATTCATTTTATCCACTCATTCTGTTATTCATTTTGTTTAATCATCATCCATCCATTCATTTACTCATCCATCATTCCTGCCTTTAATCATTCATTCATGCCATTATCCAATCATTTACTCATCCATCTATTAATCGATTAATTAATTTACTCATCTATAATCCATCCATTCAATCATTCATCCTTTCATTTACTCATCCATCAATCCATTCATTCATGTTGACATTTTTGCATAAAAACAACTTCTCATGCAGATATATGTCATGAGCTTACAGAGTTGTCTCCCTTTGTCAGCACAACTTCTACAGCGGGTTTTCACTTTTTGCATAGCGGAGGGATAAGAAAGCATGGGGGGAAAAACAAAGAGGCAAAGTGCCCTTTCGTTTCCAGTCCCCAAAATGTTCACTCCAGCCTCAGTGCCAAGGAACGTATATATGTATATATGTATGTATGTACATTTTTAACACACTGGTCTCCTTCCTGCTGGGATGCTCGAAGAGCACCAATTCTGTAGAAATTTGGCGTTTTCAGCTGCTTTTTGAAAGATGCAAAGGAGTCACACAATCTCAAGGATACAGAAATGTCATTCCACAGAACTGCTCCAGCAAATGAACAGGAGCACTAGCCATAATTCTTTAGATTCATGTTTTAAATTTTTTAAAATAGTAATCCTTGGGTTGAAGACCTGAGGTTTCTTGGCGGAGTATAGGTAGTTAGCTACTCCCTCAGATTCAATAGCACATCCAGTCAGACACTGTACAAGAGTCAGACAATCTTGAAGTCTACCCTGAGAGGATCAGGCAGCCAATGAAATTCTTTCAGCACTGGGGATATGTGTGCCTGAGGAGGTATGAAAGCATGCAAGTCAACTGAAAGCCAGAGATCCTCTTCCCCCCTCAATGACACTTTCAATGGCCAGGGTGGATTCAAGCAACATGTTTTGCATAAGACTTCTGCACACCAGTTTGGAGGGACTGAACCGTGCAGCCCATTGAAGGGAATACCTTGTCCATTTTATACACTTCCTAAATCAATTTGGTGCTTTTGTTTATCAAGTCATGGAAACTGACCTCATAGCATGTATCCACCCAATCCTTGCACGCACGGCAAGGCTGCATTTTTAACAGGCAAAAAACCCTAACAACAACAAAATAAACCAGCCCCCCAAAAACTGTGGTTAGGATTACTGGAGAAAAGAAAGAAAAAACAAGGGTAAGGTAGATAGGCCTGACCTTTTTTAAGGAGGCCTTATAGAGACTGCACATTTGCATGTGTATGTGTGTGCGTTTTAAGAAATGTCACATTTAGAGTAGATTCATCTGAACATGAAGTCAAAATTCCCCTACCGCTGAAACTAAAAAAACCAACATTGATAGTGCTCACAGGGATGAGACAGCATGCAGTTTGTCATTTACCTTTGATATCTACCCTTTTCTTTTCATTCGTTTAGCATGGTTATTAAAAAAAGGTCGACAGGAAAAATAAAAAGGTTGGTCAAGTTTCGTAACCACAATTTGTTCTGTTTTTTGCCGTAAAATCCTACAGGCATGGAGACTGCCCAGTGACCTATATCGGCAGTTTCAAGCAAAGCAACAAAGTATTCACATCAACAAGGGTTTGGAGACATCCACAGGCAAAGAGCACTCACTTGAGATTGGCAGTCTTGGACATGGGGTCGAAGCACTCATCCCTGGAGAGGATGCGATGAGAGAAGAACTTCCCATCAGGGTCAAGAAGGCGAGCAATGGTGTGTGCATACATGCGCACCCCAAACGTGCAAATGTGGAGCTGGTAGAGCTGTGTGACGCTCTCCAGGAAGCGCTGGGTGTAGGGGCGGAAGCGTGTGTGGTACCACTTCAGATGGGGGCCATCGCGCATTTGGAAGTGGAAGACATCCTGTGGAGAAAGGGAGGCAGTCCCTGCATCAGTCAACGGCAGTGGGGGGCATGCACGCCGCGTGGAAGATGAGTGGGACAGACTTGCAGACAGATCAAGACACTGCAACACAGGCTGTGGCATGAAGGCACAAGAGACAAACTTAAGAGGAAGCGGGACACACTGCGAAAGTGGGACACACCTAAAGACAGCGGGACACATTTCAAGAGAAATTGGGACACATTTCAAGAGAGATTGGGACACATATCAAGTGAGATTGGTACACATTTCAAGAGAGATGGGGACACATATCAAGTGAGATTGGTACACATTTCAAGAGAGATTGGGACACATATCAAGTGAGATTGGTACACATTTCAAGAGAGATGGGGACACATATCAAGTGAGATTGGGACACATATCAAGAGAGATTCAGACACATATCAAGTGAGATTGAGACACATTTCAAGAGAGATGGGGCCACATTTCAAGAGAGCTGGGGACACATATCAAGTGAGATTGGGACACATTTCAAGAGAGATTGGGATACATTTTAAGAGAGACTGGGACACATACCAATTGAAAATGGGACAATTTAAGTGAGAAATGGACACAATTTAAGTGAAAATGGGACACACTTCACGAGAGATTGGGACACATTTCAAGAGGCAGTTGGACACACTTAAAGATAGTGAAACAAACCTAGCAACAGAGGGACACACCCAGGGACACTGGGACACACTTCAAGAGGTAGTGGGACACATCTATATTGAGACACACCTAAAGACAGTGGGACACACCTAGAGACAGTGGGACACAGAGACAGCGGGACACACCTAGACACAGTGGGACACACCTAGAGACAGTGGGACACACCTAGAGACAGTGGGACACACCTAGAGACAGTGGGACACACCTAGACACAGTGGGACACACCTAGAGACAGTGGGACACACCTAGAGACAGTGGGACACACCTAGAGACAGTGGGACACACCTAGAGACAGTGGGACACACCTAGAGACAGTGGGACACACCTAGAGACAGTGGGACACACCTAGAGTCAGTGGGACACACCTAGAGACAGTGGGACACACCTAGAGACAGCAGGATACACCTAGAGACAGTGGGACACACCTAGAGACAGTGGGACACACCTAGAGACAGTGGGACACAACTAGAGACAGTGGGACACACCTAGAGACAGTGGGACACACCTAGAGACAGTGGGACACACCTAGAGACAGTGGGGGCACAACTAGAGACAGTGGGACACACCTAGAGACAGTGGGACACACCTAGAGACAGCAGGAAACACCTAGAGACAGCAGGAAACACCTAGAGACAGCAGGACACACCTAGAGACAGCAGGACACACCTAGAGACAGCAGGACACACCTAGAGACAGTGGGACACACCTAGAGACAGCAGGACACACCTAGAGACAGCAGGACACACCTAGAGACAGCTGGAAACACCTAGAGACAGCAGGATACACCTAGAGACAGGGGGACACACCTAGAGACAGGGGGACACACCTAGAGACAGCAGGACACACCTAGAGACAGGGGGACACACCTAGAGACAGCAGGACACACCTAGAGACAGCAGGACACACCTAGAGACAGCAGGACACACCTAGAGACAGTGGGACACACCTAGAGACAGTGGGACACACCTAGAGACAGTGGGACACACCTAGAGACAGTGGGACACACCTAGAGACAGCAGGACACACCTAGAGACAGCGGGAAACGCCTAAAGACAGTGGGACACATCAAGAGACAGCGGGACACACCTAGAGACAGCAGGACACACCTAGAGACAGCGGGACACGCCTAAAGACAGTGGGACACACCTAGAAACAGCGGGACACACCTAGAAACAGCAGGACACATCGAGACACACCTAGAGACAGCAGGACACATCGAGACACACCTAGAGACAGCAGGACACCTAGAGACAGCGGGACACGCCTAAAGACAGTGGGACACATCAAGAGACAGCGGGACACAGCTAGAGATAGCAGGACACATTTTAAGAAGACAGTGGAACACACCTTCCGGCAGTGGGATATTTATAGACAGTGGGGGGCACACCTAGAGAGTGGGACAGTGGGACAGGCATAGAGCCAGTAAAACACCTAGAGACTGAGTGGGACAGTGGGACTGACCTTGAGGTTGGGGGGGACATTGTCATTGGTGGTGTGGATTAGAGTTTGGTCGAGGTCCACCAGGAGAACAAGTTTTCTCGTCCGAAGCAGAAACTCCTCGTCCAGTCGGCCGATCTCCAGTGCTTGCTGACCAGAACATAAAACAAACAGCTTACACTGGCCATCATACGCTTTTAAAAGCCATGCACACAAGGCACATATAATTTTCAAGAAAATCAAGATATTAAAAAATAATTCTCAAGCTACATCAAACACAAAACCTGTTTCTTGACAGAAAGTGTGTGTGTGTATATATGTGTGTGTGAGTGTGTGTGTGTGTGTGTGTGTGTGTGTGTGTGTGTGTGTGTGTGTGAGTGTGTGTGAATTCTTATAATGTGAAAAGCTCCACACTCACAGCCATGCTCAATGCACATGTGAGACACAGGCGTTTTTGTGTGGAAGATCTTAAGTTCCTGGTTGGTTTGTAATCTACTAGCAGCACTCGCAGGTAGGCAGGGGCTCGACCAGAAATGCAGCTGAACAAAGGACAAAGAACTTTGTGCTCAATTTGGCACTGCACTGGGAGACAATGAAGGCCTCTTAAAATTGGTGGTGGGTCATTCTCAGAGGGCACACAACAATCCTGGCATCAATGTTTTGAAGGCGCTGGAGTCGCTGAAGTTGTCCATGGGTTGGTTTTTAGTGCAAACACATTGTTGCTGTAATCCAAAAAAGGTAGAATAAAAATGTTCTCATTGGCTGATGGGCAGGATTATTTCGTTTGAAACACTGGGAGAATAGAACTGGTCCTAAACCATGAAATCACTTCTAGTGGCTCATAAGTCCAATGGAATATATATATCTGCTTGCACAGGGAAACATGTGTATATCATGATCCCAAAACTGATTCTGTTGTATCGTGTGCGGCGGCCTTCAGTGGTGTTTTGTGGCTGGCTACATCTCTTACCTCTTCGCTGACAATCAGCTCAGGGATGCTGTGGATCATGGCTACAGAGGCTGTCACTGACTCTTTTCTGTCCCCTGGCACGCCCATCTCCCTGTGGACAGAGCAGCCAGTTTTCACATGGGAAGCAAGCATTGTCAGTTAGCACACAGAAGTAAGATCTTACAGCAAGAACTAAGAGGCTGTGGGGCCCTGTAGGGGTATAGATAAAGCAGCAAAATCTAGTCTCTTCCTTGAATGCCAGGGGTGTATTACTTAGCCTATCTAGTTGGCAATTATAGGCCGGTGTCAACACATGTAACTCCGCCATGGCCGGTCCTAAGCCCGGATGAGAAAGGAGGAAGGTTGGACGAAGGGTTAGCACCCCCTCTCTGTAAAAAACACACCGCTACAGAAACGCAAACAAGGAATTCAACAGACACTTCAGTACTGAGAGAGGATGGATCTCCAGCTGGAGGTGATATGAGGCCTCAAAGCACTAGTCCAAGGCATGGCGAATTCCGTGACTTTTGCTAACAGCAGCCTTCCACCTCTCAAATCGAAAGCTTCCATTGCTACAGCCAATCATCGGGCTATGAAATGCCATTGTGACAGATCCAAAAGAACGATCACACCAAAATAAAGCTTGCATCGATCATGTGTATATTCTTGCTTGCTACCATTAGAGAAGGATATTGTTTACATGCAGTTTTGCAACAGCCAATGACAATTGAGACGTATGATCACGTGGTACTCCTATATAACATCATGTAAAGCTGGAACTATCAAGTAGTCTACTGGAATTTTAACACACTCAAGATAATCATAGATAAATAAACAGAAACAGACATGGCGGCAACACTGGTGATGGGGGTGCTGTCAAACTCAGTGGCGCCGACTCCGCGGCAACGAGGGCAAACAATGGCTGCGTCCACCTCCGTAGCCATAAGAAAAGGGCAAGCAAATTACGTTCATTAAAAAAAATTGCCATGTGAAGGGAGAGGTAAGTCACTTACATCCTTAAGTCGGCCCCACAATCGGCACACATATCTTTCATGACGGTGGCATGCCTGCAGGTAGTGACTGTCATTGGATGTAAACACGTCAGTACGGCCCTGTGAAAGTAAAAGCAGACGACACTTACACAAATGGAGATCGATGTGGGACGACAACATGACAGCATGACGACAACTCCAGTGCACACATTAAAAATGTTGATGGAATGAAGACGCTGTTCATTGACATCAAAACGCGTTCGTTTACATTGTAATATAAATATGGCGATTCATTTGCAGGGATGAGTTCCGACATTATGAATATAACGTGTCCGTGTTACTGAATGAATTTATGTCATAAAAATCCCTGACAGAAGCCTAAGGTGTCACCGAGTACTTCACTCACGCATATAAATTTATCTTAACTATCTAGATTAAGATCAGGTCGATGTTCTTGCTTTGGTATAAGCGTCAACAGTCCTACCCGGCTTCGGCGGGAACCCCTTCCGCCACTTCGATTCGCCCGACGATCCCATTGCTTGAAGATTTCAACTTGTGCACCTCAGGCGATGCAGATTCCCCGTCATCTTCATATAAAGCAAGCACGGTACCTCTACACACTCTGCTTCCTTCCTTCACTTTCCATTTTCGAATTATGATCGAAACGTTTCCCGGCACGATGACTTTTCGAGTTTCGCCCGCCATTTTGATAACAGGTGCAGTACCGCAGACTTTTAAAAAATATTCCTTTTCATAAGAATTAATTACATAGCATCATTTAGGCATTTTAAAAATACCTTCCTCGATATCAGATTAAAAAAATGATCAACACAAATTATGTGCTGTTGATTTGAGGAGTCGGTTTTCATTATTTGGCGGGATATCACCGGTGTTCGAATGTGGAAGACAACTCTGGAGGTACGGAGCGGACAACCACTTGCAAGCTTCATGGAGGGAAGAAGCGTTCATTTCAGCACCCCTCAAACGGAAGGTTGTCGGAGGCGCAGCCATGCTCAGACACCACAGCACGGACAGAGTCGGCATTGGAGAACACACACTCCTATGAGAAGGACGCCGTACAGCAGAAGAATTTCGGGTACTCGCTGTCCTGTGTCCATCGATACGATTCATTGTTACTGTACCAATCTTGACTTGAGACTGAGTGCTGCTACTAGTAGTCTACGTACTACTACTACTACTACTGTACTAGTACTACCGTACTACTAGTGACGTAGTGTACCACTATGACTGTAGTGCAAACTGTAGTGTAGTGGACTGTGGAGGAGGCATTGGCTAGTAATCCGAACTTGAAATTAATAGCGATTTATTTCGATATGATATTGCCTGTTATTTTTCCCGATTCCTATTAGTATTACTAGTTTTAGTTTTACTTGATCAGTTGATGAAATTGAAAGCAGTTACTACTTACTGAGGTGCTGAGACCAAGTAGGATCGACCGTATAATTGCTAGGTAGTAGGTACTATACAAGAAGAACCTGTAGGTTGTAGAAGCCATGTTCACGGTTTCGTCAGTTTTACGCTTCTCAGCAACATCGATGCTTTTTACTAGTTTTAGCCTCTGAGAATTTACACGTTGGTCCGCACGCACGTACGTGTCTTGTGTGACACAAATAAACAGATAACTTCCATGAACTTTTGCTGACATTAGTATCCTTCGAGTTCGAGCAAAACAAAATCCTATGACTTTATCAGTTTATGAGGAAGTATACTTGGTTAACTTTTGCTCCTATACTGTGGTGGTCGTGAAGAGTTGTCATGGCAGCAGAATGTTATGTTTGAGTTGGAAGTGACAAATGTAGAAGCTTGTAGAGATGTCTGTGAGCTGTAGAGCGTTGTGACGGTGAATTGACGTTAAAAAAAAAATTGTCACTAAATATAAGAGACATGTGACCCTGTATTGGGTTGGTGGCATTGTGTTGTTTTTTTGGACAGGGTATCGATTTTCACAATGACAGTGAATTACTTTTGCATGTTGCAGGACTGCTTCCAACATCTGCCAGGCATGGGGAGGACATTGAGGTGGTTGAAGATGATGAGAAGACAAGTACAAAAAGTATGTAGAATCTGACTTTTCATCATTTGTATGTGTGTGTGTGTGTGTGTGTGTGTGTGTGTGTGTGTGTGCATATGTGTGTGTGTGTGTGCATGTATGCACTTGCATGCATGCATATGTATGTGAGTGTGCATCTGCACTTGCATTCATGAGCATGCTTGCATGTGTGTGTGTGTGTGTGTGTGTGTGTGTGTGAGAGAGAGAGAGAGAGAGAGAGAGAGAGAGAGAGAGAGAGAGAGAGAGAGAGAGAGAGGGGGGGGGGGGGGGGGGAGGGAGGGAGAGGGTGGTGGTGGTGAGTGGGGGTGGTGGCTATGGGATGATTCCCTTGAATCTTTGCAATCGGAAACAAGACAGGTTGTAAATAGATTTGTGTTTGGCTGACCTCTTTCCAATGTAATAAGGAATACTATAGTATTTTGCCTCTGGTCTAGCATCCTCAAGTACCCACTGTGCACCAGCCAGGGAAGAAGGTAATATGACTACAGACTCATTGTTGAAAGGTACTGCATTTTGTCAACTTTGACTCTTGTTGAATAGGCAAGAAAGTGGAGGGTTTTTTTTGCAATTAGGGAGTGACTTTCTAACTCCAACACAGGGGTTGGAAGTCAAGGGAGACAACCTATTCATGCAGAAGCAGGAAATTTGAATGGTGATGTAATTATTATGACCAAATATTGGGTGGAAAGAGGCCAGCATACAGCACTTTCAGGGGACAGAATTGTACATGTTTATAATTCCTAATCCTCTCTTTTTCTCACTGATGATTTACATGTGTTTATAATCAATTGGGTTCTTTGTACCTCACCCAATCATCCGGAGAAGAACTAATGGAGAATGAGCAAAGCAGCTATGAGTCACTTTGTCATGCTGTGCGTGTGTGTGCGCCATGTGTAAAGTGCGTTGCAAGTCTGGCAGCCTGCGTCTGTGTTTCAGGTCTGGTCAACAAGACGTGGAGGGTGTACGAGGTGTCCCCACTGTACAGATTTTCCCAGCAGCCTCCGGACCTGAAACTGTTCAGCCGCTCCCTGTCTGGCTTTCTGTCGACTGTGAGTGTGTGTCCACTTCATTGCTTGTCATTTGCATTAGACAGTGCCTCAAACTGAGGGGACAGCCATCATGTAGGGACACTATAGGACTCCCCCAAGGGTGTCCGCTCGTCACAAAATAGGATGTTTTTGACACGTTTATCACTTTATGGGATGGTGGATATGGAATTATAAAAAATTAGTTACACTGTATAGAAATGGATTCCAACCTGACAAAATGTATAATTCTGAAGTTGTATTTTGTGGTTTTTAAGTTTTGTATTTTTTAATGCCGTGTATGTGGCAGTCTTCTTGACCAGCTGCCTTGACAACCCTAGGATTTAGAGGTTTTTTCATGGCAGCTTTTGGTACTCAGCATGAGTTTCTATGATGTGATAGTACTCGTGTATTGGAAAGAGAGCTGTCCCATACCAGCCCTGTAGTCACTGCCATATATATTCCTCCATGAGCTGCTGGCATCTGTGGGCCAGCACTGCAAGCATTTGGCTAGAGGACTGATGTGTGTGTGTGTACTTCCCTCATCAGAAACCCCACGGCTGTGAGTGCGGAAGTGTGAAGGTGGCCTTCTCTACTCTTCCAGAGCTGAAGAGTCAGCCAGGTGAGTTGAACTGTGGGGCGCGTTGCTTCGCCTACCAAGCTGGCAAATATAAAGCCGGTGTCAACATGTTTCAAACATTTGACTGCCTTTACATCTGCTTTCATTACGTTGACAAATGTTGACATCAGCCTTTTGCTAGCAAGATCTTGCAAGGTTCCTAGCATAAGGTTCCTGTCTGAGAGGCCAGTGTTGCAGGTAGTGCAGACTTTGGGCCAAAAGAAAAAAATGGTTGTGGTTACGGTAACATGGCTGGAAAAAAAGGGTCAGTAGGTTGACCTAAACTAAAAAAAAAGAAAAGAAATTTTAATAGAAAAAGTCAGATTTAATATAAATCACAACTTCTCTTTTGGTAGAAAAACTGATTTCTAACTCAAATAGTGGATTCCCTGAGGCTGGGAAGATTGGACAGCACACAGTTAGTTGATACCATTAATTTCTTCTCCTTTTTCTCTTTTTTGTTGTTGTTGTGCATTCATCCAATAAAGCTCACCAAGTTTTTGGTCAGCATTAAAAAATAGGGTCGGTCAGGTTACCTGAACCCTTTTCTGACTGCTAACAAGTATTCTCGTTTAGGCCGAGTGCTTACCAGCACCGGCTAACGAGTATTCTCGTTTCACTGAACCAATGTCGTTTATTAATAAGAAAAAAACACACGACAAACACCAAAACCAGAGTCGTTTAATGACTCGTTCTAGGTTTTGAAGCAACCCAAAGAATATCTCAGAGTTACATCCCTTAGAAAACGTACACAGTACGTGAGCAATGGCGATTGATGTGCGGTTTTTCCTGTTTTTGTGAAGAAAATGGACCAAGAAAGCAGTGAGTCGAGTCGAGATTCACCTCGATAGCGATAGTGAGAGTGATGATGATTTTGAAGATGCTTTATCAGATTTTGACCCAGAATCGACTGAATCTGACGAGGATAGGCCTTCGACTAGTGCATCAGCTCGTTCGAGGTCCCCTGTGTCATCTCGACTTCGATCTTGATCGAGAAGCCTTACAACTCGAAGTGAGCATGGCAGACAAGCCAGCACAGGAAGGCGAAGCACAACAGCTACAACCGATGTTGATGATGATGATGGATGAATTGAGGTGGATTACGGACAAATTGATGATCTTCCTACATTCACCGGTCAACAGGGTTTGAAAGTGACTGTTCCTGGTAACCAAACACCGAAGGATTACTTTGAACTTTTTGTGGATGACAGCATGATTGATCTCATGGTGACTGAAACAAACAAATATATGCTAATCAAGCTGCACAGACTGCCACAGCGTGCTATTACATCAAGTTGTGGAAGATGACAGATCGTGTGAAGATGAAAAAGTTCCTTGCACTTCTCATGGCTATGGGAATCATCGACAAACCGGAGCTTCCACACTTCTGGTCCACTCATCCGATCCTGGAGACATCCTTCTTCCCCAAGGTAACAATGCATTTATTATTATTTCCTTGTTTATTCTGCTCTCTCTCTCTCTCTCTCTCTCTCTCTCTCTCTCTCTCTCTCTCTCTCTCTCTCTCTCTCTCTCTCTCTCTCTCTCTCTCTCTCTCTCTCTCTCTCTCTCTCTCTCTCTCTCTCATATATATATATATATATATATATATATATATATATATATATATATATATATATATATATATATATATATTCCTACAATGTGATTCAATATCAGGCAAGCACACTGCTAATTTGTAAACAAACAAATGATGTCTGCTTTTAGAGGTACCAAGCATAATGTGATGGAAATTGAGACTACTCCAGTGTATGATTTGAATATCAGGGCAGTATTGAAAAATAATGTAATTTTGTTTTGTTTTGTTGAAAAGTTTTAGTTATTACTTGCATAACTATAAGAGTAACTGATAAATTTTTTCAGATCATGCCCCGCGATCGGTTCCTTGCTATCCTGATGTTTTGGCACCTTACTGACAATACACAGATGTCTGCTGCTGATGGAGACAAGATCTTCAAAATCAGGAACCTTTTCAATCATCTTTGTGATAGATTCCAGGAATGCTACTCTCCAGGACAAAACTTGGCTGTAGATGAGAGCATGGTGTTCCACTCTGTGCATGACTACCAGCGAGACATGTGGCGACATCTGCATGTACCAAATCCTGGAGAAGGTAGGGAAGACTCTGATTCTTGACTTGAGTAACCCTGATCATTGATGCTGCATGACTTTGAGGGTGGGGTGGGGTGTGTGGGGTAATGGATGGTGGAGTTGAGGGTGGGGAGTGGGTGGGTGTTTTCATCATTTACTCAGTATCTGCTTGCCAAACCAGACATTTTCAGTCATTCTGTAGAATAACTGCTTCCCCTCTAGTTGCTGAAGACATGTAGAACTTATGATAGTTATATTCTCTATTCCACGCCCCATCCTGAGCAGATAAGTTGTTCTGTTCTCTGAACATTCATAATTACCAGGCTCAAGGTCACTGGATGCTCAGGTCTCTTCATTCAGAATGGATGTTGTTGTGCTTTCTATGCTGGTAACATATTTTTTTGCCTTGTCTGCTAAAAATCTGCAATTTTTCACCATTTTTGACTCACATGCGAAGCAAAAGTGAGTCTATGTACTGAGCCGTGTCGTCCGTCCGTCCGGGCGTCCGTCCGTCCGTCCGGGCATCCGTCCGTCCGGGCGTCCGTAAAAAACTTAAACGTTGGATTTTTCTCGGAGACTATTAAGTCTATCAACACCAAATGTGGCATGATGGTGTATGATGACAAGGCCTCAAAAAACATACATAGTGACTTGACCTTGCTTCAAGGTCAAGGTCACAGGAGCCATAAATGTGGTCTCAAAAACAGTCATTTTTCACATTTTCCCAATTTTCTCCCTCGTTATTGAGAATGGCGACCTTAGCTACAAGTGGTATATAGGTCAAAGCAAGCCCTATCTTTTGATACCAGTTTGGTTGACCTTGCTTCAAGGTCAAGGTCACAGGAGCTCTTCAAAGTTGGATTGTATACATATTTTGAAGTGACCTTGACCCTGAACTATGGAAGATAACTGTTTCAAACTTAATAATTATGTGGGGCACATGTTATACTTTCATCATGAGACACATTTGTTCACATATCATCAAGGTCAAGGTCATTTTGACCCTTATGAAATGTGACCAAAATGGGGTAGTGAACCACTAAAAGTGACTATATCTCATGGTAGAAAGTGCCAATAAGCACCATTGTGCTTCCTATGTCTTGAATTAACAGCTTTGTGTTGCATGACCTTGGATGACCTTGACCTTGGGTCAAGGTCACATGTATTTTGGTAGGAAAAATGTGTAAAGCATTTCTTTGTGTATGCTGTCATTGGTAGGTTTAGTTGTTTGACCTTGACCTTGAAGGTCACCTGAAGGTCAAGGTCATATAAAGGTCAAGGTCAAGCATGTGAGTCGTATGGGCTTTGCCCTTCTTGTTGGTAGTGTATTTGGTGTTAGAATCACAGTTTGCATGTTTTCCCCCATTTATCTCCCTTTTCAAGATGGCTGTATTGTTGTTTCCATTGCAACCTAGAAAAAAATAAGCATGTGAAGCAGTCATCATTTATCTGTTGTATCCTCAAGTTTCATAAAGATTGGAGCTCAAATGAGGCAGTTAGAGGCATTTGTTTGAGGGTGAACAATTTGTGTGTTACGAGGTTGATTTTCACATTTTCACATATGTTTAGAAGGTGTTCTCATCACTCTGAGGGCTTGATTATATTCTTGGTTGTATTTTCTCTGCTTGGAACATGTCATTCTTGTGTTTTATTGTAATAAATTTTTAATTGCTACTAATATTTTAGTGTTTTTGATGTTAGAATTACAGAGTTTGCATGTTTTCCCCCCAATTATCTCCCTTTTAAAGATGGCTGCATTGTTGTTTATATGACAACAAGAAAATGAACACCATAGATAGAAGCAATGATCAATTATCCAGAGCTGCCAAGTACTACAAATTAGGTGTAGCATGAGCACTACGGTTTTGACATGCTTGCTACGATGCTACGATCGTCCGGAAAAACTACGATTTTTCAAAAAATGACGTGAATCTTTTTTTAGACCTTAAAAAAATCCATTCATGAAAAAGCGAGCGACCCGTGTGTCAGCCTCGAACTGAACTTTTGACCTTCACGTAGCATCGTGTACTGTAACTGACCAATCGCGTTGCGTTTTAACCCCCGGGCGGAAATGCCGGATACACCTGCTGAAGCGCAGTTGTTTGACCGTAAAAATGGCGTCGAAGCGAAAGACACCCGCAGAAACTGTCAATCTCGCTGCTACTCCCAAAGAAGGCACCAAAGTCTCGACCCAGTTGTCAGCAGTTTAAAGCAGACTACACCAAGGATTATCCATGTATCGTCAGATCTGCAAATAACTCCTCAGCCGCAAGATGCATACATGTACTGTCAGTCCGATTTTTCGATTGCTCAAGGGGGTCGGTTTGATATAGAGAAACACGTGGGTACTGACACACAGAAGAAGAAAGCCGTGGAAAAGCCGAGCAATCCGCTCACTGCCTATTTCAAGCCAGCGACTGCAGAGGACGATCAATCAGTCATTTTAGCAGAATGTTTGTTCACATCGTTCCTTGTGGAACACAATATACCTATCAGTGCAGCAGATCACGCGGGGCCACTTTTTCGGAAAATGTTTCCTGGGAACGCGATTGCACAGGAGTATGGATGTGGTCGAACAAAAACCACTGTGATTGTGAAGTGCATTGCCCATTCGGCAGTGCAAACATCGGCATTTTCCTTCTTCTGCGTGTGTGCTACGCCTATTTCTTAAATGCTACTCCAAAAACTCTGGATGCTACTCTTTGGCATGATGGTGGGTTGGCAGCTCTGATTATCTCCTATGTCCTCAAGTTTCATGAAGATTAAAGCTCATACTTGAGTTATTGAACATTTTCTAATCTTACCCGAGTTTTTGCATTTTTGAGTTGGCAACCCCAGGTACGAGCTGCTGTTTTGAGTTGGCGACTTCAGTCAGAAAAGGGTTAACAACAACTAATTTTTTCAATGGGCTTAGCATGATTGCTGCCCGCTGTCTTCAGGAGTGATGGTCTGTTGCATGATTGCTGGGCTGTCTTCAGGAGTGATGGGCTTAGCATGATTGCTGGGCTGTCTTCAGGTGTGATGGGCTTAGCATGATTGCTGGGCTGTCTTCAGGAGTGATGGTCTGTTGCATAATTGCTGGGCTGTCTTCAGGAGTGATGGGCTTAGCATGATTGCTGGGCTGTCTTCAGGAGTGATGGTCTGTTGCATGATTGCTGGGCTGTCTTCAGGAGTGATGGGCTTAGCATGATTGCTGGGCTGTCTTCAGGAGTGATGGGCTTAGCATGATTGCTGGGCTGTCTTCAGGAGTGATGGTCTGTTGCATGATTGCTGGGCTGTCTTCAGGAGTGATGGGCTTAGCATGATTGCTGGGCTGTCTTAAGGTGTGATGGGCTTAGCATGATTGCTGGGCTGTCTTCAGGAGTGATGGGCTTAGCATGATTGCTGGGCTGTCTTCAGGAGTGATGGTCTGTTGCATGATTGCTGGGCTGTCTTCAGGAGTGATGGGCTTAGCATGATTGCTGGGCTGTCTTAAGGTGTGATGGGCTTAGCATGATTGCTGGGCTGTCTTCAGGAGTGATGGGCTTAGCATGATTGCTGGGCTGTCTTAAGGAGTGATGGGCTTAGCATGATTGCTGGGCTGTCTTCAGGTGTGATGGGCTTAGCATGATTGCTGGGCTGTCTTAAGGTGTGATGGGCTTAGCATGATTGCTGGGCTGTCTTCAGGAGTGATGGTCTGTTGCATGATTGCTGGGCTGTCTTCAGGTGTGATGGGCTTAGCATGATTGCTGGGCTGTTTGCAGGAGTGATGGGCTTAGCATGATTGCTGGGCTGTCTTAAGGAGTGCTGGGCTTAGCATGATTGCTGGGCTGTCTTCAGGAGTGATGGGCTTAGCATGATTGCTGGGCTGTCTTCAGGAGTGATGGGCTTAGCATGATTGCTGGGCTGTCTTAAGGTGTGATGGGCTTAGCATGATTGCTGGGCTGTCTTCAGGAGTGATGGGCTTAGCATGATTGCTGGGCTGTCTTCAGGAGTAATGGTCTGCTGCATGATTGCTGGGCTGTCTTCAGGAGTGATGGTCTGCTGCATGATTGCTGGGCTGTCTTCAGGAGTGATGGGCTTAGCATGATTGCTGGGCTGTTTTCAGGAGTGATGGGCTTAGCATGATTGCTGGGCTGTCTTAAGGAGTGATGGGCTTAGCATGATTGCTGGGCTGTCTTAAGGTGTGATGGGCTTAGCATGATTGCTGGGCTGTCTTAAGGAGTGATGGGCTTAGCATGATTGCTGGGCTGTCTTAAGGAGTGATGGGCTTAGCATGATTGCTGGGCTGTCTTCAGGTGTGATGGGCTTAGCATGATTGCTGGGCTGTCTTCAGGAGTGATGGTCTGCTGCATGATTGCTGGGCTGTCTTCAGGAGTGATGGGCTTAGCATGATTGCTGGGCTGTCTTCAGGAGTGATGGGCTTAGCATGATTGCTGGGCTGTCTTCAGGAGTGATGGGCTTAGCATGATTGCTGGGCTGTCTTCAGGAGTGATGGGCTTAGCATGATTGCTGGGCTGTCTTCAGGAGTGATGGGCTTAGCATGATTGCTGGGCTGTTTTCAGGAGTGATGGGCTTAGCATGATTGCTGGGCTGTCTTCAGGTGTGATGGGCTTAGCATGATTGCTGGGCTGTCTTCAGGAGTGATGGTCTGTTGCATGATTGCTGGGCTGTCTTCAGGAGTGATGGGCTTAGCATGATTGCTGGGCTGCCTTCAGGAGTGATGGGCTTAGCATGATTGCTGGGCTGTCTTCAGGAGTGATGGGCTTAGCATGATTGCTGGGCTGTCTTCAGGAGTGATAGGCTTAGCATGATTGCTGGGCTGTCTTCAGGAGTGATGGTCTGTTGCATGATTGCTGGGCTGTCTTCAGGAGTAATGGTCTGTTGCATGATTGCTGGGCTGTCTTAAGGTGTGATGGGCTTAGCATGATTGCTGGGCTGTCTTCAGGAGTGATGGTCTGTTGCATGATTGCTGGGCTGTCTTCAGGAGTGATGGGCTTAGCATGATTGCTGGGCTGTCTTAAGGTGTGATGGTCTGTTACATGGGAAGGGAGTGCAAAGCTTTGCTATGGCTGAAATGACAGCTTTGGCCTCGGACATGCAAAATGGTCATGCCAGTGTGTGGTAGTCTTGACAATGACCCATTCAGATGTCATTCTTAACAGGTAGCTGTTTTTTTCTGGCCAGTATTCGCCATAGAGCATTGTCACTCAGACACAGTCTGAAACCCCACATCCTTTCTTTATACTGTAAGCAGTGCCCTTCTGAAAGTGCACAGTAGACTTATCATGGTCAATGATCTTATTTGGTTACATGGTGCATCACAAACAACCACATTTTAAATAGGTGTGTTTTGGGTTGGTCTAGCAGTGCTTCAAATTGTTTTCAGACTTCATGGGCCTAATGACCCATGGCCAGGCAAAATGATGGGTCAATTTTGAAAAACATGGGTCATTAACAATCAAACCTTCACTTCAAACAGAATGACCCTCCACCCCACACATGACACCCCTATAGCCCCCCCCCCCCCCTCCCCCCCCCCCACACACACACACACACACAAATGAATAATTAAAAAAGCAAAAAATAAAAAATAAACAAACACATGTCAAGCTGTGTGTCTTTCAGTTGTTTTATTGTCTCTTTTAACATTTCGTTCTGTGGACACAGAGTCATGATCACTCAAAACCCACTCTATTCTTTCTTGGTAGCATGATGTTTTGTTTAAACAAACTTGGTTTTAGGGCCTAACACAATGAAATCTAACAGAGATCTGCTTCAACCAGTCAAACACAACACAAAATCACTCCTCTACACACATACACACCACAAAAATGTTGCAGCGAGTCCAAAGAGTTTAGTCTCAACTTGTTTTTTGCCATCCAGCAAATTACACACACAAATACACAACAGTCCACAGTATTTCCTTCTGAATAACTCCATCAATAGGTCCTAGGACAGTCTCGTGCCCTAGTTCTTCTTGAACAGGTAGCGGTTGCGACTTTCCGCCCACACCTGCACTGCACGGTTAAAGGGCATGTCCTGGAAGATAGGTCCATCAATGCACACCCTCATCAGCTGGTCACAGTGTGTGCTAGAGAGTGCATGCTCTCCCCCTCTGTGTTTGGACGTAGTTTTGCACAGAGAACGATCTTTCACAGTCTGCTGTGTGGATGGGCAGTGTCAGGGCCACAGCTGTCAGCTTCTTTAAATTTGGAAATTCATCAGCTGCAAGGTAGAATTTGGCGATCATCTGCCAAAGGGTGACGAAATCATCTCTGGGAAAGTGTTCACTGAGAACTGTTCTCTTGAGCAGCCTCCATTCTTGCCAAGTCTCGTCTCTGTTGATGAACGGCTGAGCAGTTTTCAGTGAGCAGTTCTGGCCCTCGCAGACCCAGGAGTGGGTCTTCTCGTCAGCAAACGGTTGAAGAAGTTTCTCCATTTGTTCCATGCCCCAGTCATCCAGCTTTTTCTTGTCAACAAATGAAATCGGCCTCATAGCTAGAACGTTGAATGCCTGGAGCAGCTCCGCATCAGGAAATCTCTTATCCAGATTGGAGAGGACTTCTTCTACAAATGAGGGCAGCAGAGTAGAGGAGACTTTCTGAACCAGAACGGTGATTTTGCATTGCTTGTAGGTCTTTTCTTCGAGATCAAAGCCCTGTTGTTTCAGTGCACTCAGGTGATGACAAAATCAGACTTGCACTGCACCACATGGACATCAGCTTTGGAAGGAGCTAGTAAGAGATAAAAACTAAACAGTTACCGCTTGCTTTATTCTTGCAAAACATTGAAGACAACGTCAACTGATGTTGGTTTTCTTCAGTTTCTTTTCTAAGCCTTTTCTTCGGTGGCATCTTGATTCCGCACACGTGTGAGAGTCTGTGCAAGGTAAACTGATAGATGTTTGCTGATTGATTGTTTGCTGGCTGCTAGCCAATCACACAGAGCGATGCATCGATGCTAGGCAAAGCAGCAGTTTGACTTGACGTTGTCGACGTTTGAGTCCTGTTCATCGGTTTGGCATCGGTTTTGGTACTCCGTGGTGTGGCCACATGTACTTGGTGTGGCTTAGTGGTATAGACGGACCGAGGATCGATACAAGTTGGCGATTTGGTCAAAAGTACAGAGGTGAGCAGAGGGTCAATTTCAATACCCATTAGTGAAACTTTGCCTCACAAACTCAAACTTCAACACATGCTGACTTCAAACTTGCTGTGACTTATTCAGAATTGAACAATGTTGCTAGCAAATAATTTTTTTCGCACTAAAATTGATAGTTGTTGAGTTATTTGCATTTGTGTTAGGAATATTGAGTTTTGGGAAACAGAGAAAGTGTTACACATTCCAAAAGGCTCATTTTCAAGCTCTTTTTCACACACACAAAAAGTAAATCCTAATAATTATTTTCTGCCAAAGTTGTTTTTGGGAGACCTTCTTTTCAACAGACTTGCTGAGAAATAAAATTTGTAATCCAAAATAATAATTTTGATGTATAAAGTCTGTTCACAACATTTGTGTAAGACTAGCACCATCGTCTTCAAAGGTTAAAATTCCACACAAAGATTCTGTCTTACCCCATGCAATCAGTGTCACTACATGCTACAATGGTTGTATTTCATGGTTAAGTTTTTAAAAAATCAGAAAACTTTTGTTTTGACTTGATAAAACAACATTTTAACGACCGAGACAAAAATTGCGTTAACATTTTGCAACTTTATCTTCAAATAAATCAAACATGTTTTATCTTTTTTTTGACATGAAGTGGATTTTCCTGCAATTGTGTGACTGCAAAATAATTGTGTGTTGCAAAAATCTAGATATTTGATATATTTTATGAAAAAAATGAAAACAAGTTCCGGGCCTTATTAGTTGTGTACAGACCAAAGTGCTCAATTTTGAGGGAAAACAGCTAAAATCAGATGGTGTGTGCATTATTATGTTATCAAGTTGTTGGTAAATAGGACTATTGATTATTCAGCTTTGCTGTGGTCTTTTTGTCAGGACTGAAATCACACTCTGCATGTACTTTTAGTGAGGAAAACCATGGCAAGTGGAATTAAGAATGGTGTTAGTGTTGTGAACATCCAAAAACCACAAAAATCAACTTTAAAACTTGGTGGGGATAAAGAATTAAAACCTTCTGGTTAAGTTCTACATTGTTGAACACAGACACACTCTCAAGATTCCATTTAGGCACATTTTTAGAAAAACACACTCTGTTCACAACATTACGCACACATCTGTGTGTGTAATGTTGCAAACAAACTTATCTAGCTATATACAGAAGGCCAAACAATAATTAAACCAAACCACCATTTCATTCTACATGTATTATTACTATAAACATTCTTGTACAAGAATCAAACCAAAATTTTGTTTTTCTAGATCTTTCATGTAGTTCATAACAATACACCATCCAGTTCATAACATTACACCATTAAAGTACATTACAAGAGCAACAAATGTTCAATGGCTATTTTAAGTTTTAATGAATACATCAATGTTGACAGAATATTCAGTTTTGTTAAATTGAATGTTTTGGTGATCAGGAACTGTTTCATCACACTTTTAAAAATTGGTTTTGTGTTATGTTGTGAACAAAATGGTGTTATGTTATGAACAAACACGCACTCTTTTTTTTACTGCACGTAATAAGAGCATGGTGTGCATGGGAAGGAGTGCAAAATGTAGCTGTCTTCCTTATGCACCTTCTGAAACATTGTTCCTGATTCAGAATGTAAAATTTGTCACTTAAAAAAAAAGAAGTTTGTCACGGTGTAATGTTGTGAACAGACATTGATCAGAATTCAATTTTTGGGGTTTACAAAGAGTATATTCAATTATTTTTATTTTCTGATTTCACTTTTAAGTTTTCTGATGTCCATTGCTAAACTTGGACTGTGAGAATAAGTACATAATGGTCCAACAGATGTGCTTAAATGGAAAAAATGTAACCATTTAAAATGGTCAAAAGACTGAAGTATGTATCTAATGATATATACATTCCCAATGCAATTGCTTTTCTTTAAATATGTGTTTGTTACATTTAGAATACATCTAAAAACTGTTTAATACTAAAATTGACATATTTAATGCTTAAAGCATGACTTTCAATGAGGAATTGTGTTGTGGCGTTATGTTGTGAACAGACTCGTTATTATCTTTTCTATAGTCTTTGTTTACTAGTTTTCAGTTCAAATTTGTAATGTGTATGACAGTTTTGACTCATGTGGTGAGTTCTCAAGATGTAATAATAAAGATTTCCACTTTTTAAAGTCTATACAGTGTGTGTTTGAAATGTGTGATGGTGTTAATGTTGTGAACAGACTCAAAATCTTTTTTCAAAAATGCAACCAAACAAAGCATCATCTTAAATTTATGTGTTGTGTAGTTGATTCTCATGACAAATCCTACCATATTCATGCAAAACTGTTAAGTTTTCATAAAGTTTACTTTTAGGAACTCATGTAACAGCTCTCTGCTCACCTCCGTACTTTTGACCATTTTTATGAGGCGCCCGGCTGGCGCATACACATTGAAAGTAACGCACCATTCTGATAAAATATGCGCCAATGGCGCGGGCGCGCCAACAATCTGAAGCACTGGTCTAGAATTTTCAGTTTATTTGCTCATGTAGCATATAAGCTCTGGTACATGAATACTTTGTGGCAAGAAATCGAAACTGACTGGTTGTAATTTGAGTTTGATGTCTGTTTTCGTTTCACTGTCATTGCGCTGCATGGTGGATTATCACATTTTTTCCAAGCACATGTGTACCAGAGTATGTGTGCATGTGCATTTACCAGTGTGCAAGCATTTGTGTATGTGTATGCATAAGATTATCATAAGTTTATGTATATATGTGTGTGTGTGTGTGTGTGTGTGTGTGTGTTTGTCTTTGTGTGTGTTCATGCATAAGTGTATGTGTGTGTGTGTGTGTGTGTGTGTGCGTGTTTTCATGCATAAGTGTGTGTTTGTGTGTGTGTGCATGTGTGTGTTTGTGTGTGTGTTTGTATGTGTTCTTGCATGCATGCATGCTTAAGTGTATGCTTGTGTTTGTGTGTGTTTATGTGTGTGTGTGTGTGTGTGTGTGTTCATGCATAAGTTTATGCTTGTGTGTGTGTGTGTGTGTAATAGTGGACACAGCAGTCTCCATGCATGAGGAAAAAGTGCAAAACTTGTGGACAACTACATGACAGACACACTCTCTCTGTTGACAGAGGACCCAGCCTGTGTGCAGATCACTGTGTCTGGAGTCCGATTGGCGACTACATGACAGACACTCTCTCTCTGTTGACAGAGGACCCAGCCTGTGTGCAGATCACTGTGTCTGGAGTCCGATTGGCGACTACATGACAGACTGTCTCTCTCTCTGTTGACAGAGGACCCAGCCTGTGTGCAGATCACTGTGTCTGGAGTCCGATTGGCGACTACATGACAGACTGTCTCTCTCTCTGTTGACAGAGGACCCAGCCTGTGTGCAGATCACTGTGTCTGGAGTCCGATTGGCGACTACATGACAGACTCTCTCTCTCTCTCTGTTGACAGAGGACCCAGCCTGTGTGCAGATCACTGTGTCTGGAGTCCGATTGGCGACTACATGACAGACTCTCTCTCTCTCTCTGTTGACAGAGGACCCAGCCTGTGTGCAGATCACTGTGTCTGGAGTCCGATTGGCGACTACATGACAGACTCTCTCTCTCTCTCTGTTGACAGAGGACCCAGCCTGTGTGCAGATCACTGTGTCTGGAGTCCGATTGGCGACTACATGACAGACAGTCTCTCTCTCTGTTGACAGAGGACCCAGCCTGTGTGCAGATCACTGTGTCTGGAGTCCGATTGGCGACTACATGACAGACTGTCTCTCTCTCTGTTGACAGAGGACCCAGCCTGTGTGCAGATCACTGTGTCTGGAGTCCGATTGGCGACTACATGACAGACTCTCTGTCTCTCTGTTGACAGAGGACCCAGCCTGTGTGCAGATCACTGTGTCTGGAGTCCGATTGGCGACTACATGACAGACACACTCTCTCTCTGTTGACAGAGGACCCAGCCTGTGTGCAGATCACTGTGTCTGGAGTCCGATTGGACGGTGAGTTGTCCTTGACTTGGCACTAGACTCTGCATTCTCGCATTCGGCTTTTGTGGTCTTGCCTGTAGGGGCCACATGTGCGCCCTTGTCCTCTGTGAGAAGCATCGCCCCTTGCATGTCTTTGAAAGGGTGCCACATAGATGTGGTGTCACTGTACGTGTGGTGTCATTGTACAGGTGTGGTGTCATTGTACAGGTGTGGTGTCGTTGTACAGGTGTGGTGTCACTGTACAAGTGTGGTACATCACTGTACAGGTGTTGTGTCACTGTACAAGTGTGGTGTCATTGTACAGGTGTTGTGTCACTATACAGGTGTGGTGTCATTGTACAGGTGTGGTGTCACTGTACAGGTGTGGTGTCATTGTACAGGTGTGGTGTCACTGTACAGATGTGGTGTCACTGTACAGATGTGGTGTCACTATACAGGTGTAATGTTATTTATAAGTGTGGTGTCATTTTCAGATGTGTCATTGTACAGGTGTGGTGGTGTAGTACAGGTGTGTCATTGTACAGGGGTGATGTTATTTATAGATGTGTCATTGTACAGGTGTGGTGTTATTGTACAGGTGTGGTGTCATTGTACAGGTGTGGTGTCATTGTACAGGTGTGGTGTCATTGTACAACTGTGATGTCATTGTTCAGGCATGGTTTCACTGTATAGGTGTGGTGTCATTGTACAGATGTGATGTTATTGTGTAGATGTGCCACTCTACAGATGTGTCATAGTACAGGTATGGTGTCGTGTTGTACAGATGTGATGTTATTGTACAGGTGTGGTGCCGCTCTACAGATGTCATTGTATAGATGTGATGTCATTGCTTTGGTGTGATGTCATTGTACAGGTGTGTGTCTCTCTTCACTCTCCAAAAATGCAATGCCACTGCATAGTTGTCATGTCTTTGTAGTCTGCATGTATATATATGGGTGTTATGTCAACAAAGATTCGTTGTTTACAGACATGTTGTGTGTCTACAGGTGTGGTATCTCTGTACAGATGTGATTAATATCTACAGGTGTGATATCTATGTACAGTTGTGATTAATGTCTACAGGTGTGGTATTTCTGTACAGGTGTGATTTATGTCCACAGGTGTGGTATTTCTGTACAGGTGTGATTAATGTCTACAGGTGTGGTGTCTCTGTACACTGTAATTAATATCTACAGGTGTTGTATCTCTGTACACTTGTGGTTGACTACAGGTGTTGTATCTCTGTACAGGCATGATTGTCTACAGGTGTTGTATCAGTGCAGGTGTGATAAATGTCTACAGGTGTGGTATCTCTGTACGGGTGTGATTGTCTACAGGTGTGGTATATCTGTACAGGTGTGATTAATGTCTACAGGTGTAGTGTCTCTGTACAGGTGTAATTAATATCTGCATGTGTTGTATCTCTGTACAGGTGTAATTAATATCTGCAGGTGCTGTATCTCTGTAAAGGTGTGAATGTCTACAGGTGTTGTATCTGTACAGGTGTGATCAATGTCTACAGGTGTATCTCTGTACAGGTGTGATTGTCTACGGGTGTGGTATATCTGTACAGGTGTGATTAATGTCTACAGGTGTGTATGTGTCTACAGACATGGTATCTGTGAAGTTGTGATGAATGTGTACAGGTGTGGTGTGTTTGTCAATAGGTGTGTATTTTTACAGGTGTGGTCTCAGTAAAAGTGTGTTGTCTCTGTACAGATGTGATTTATGTCTACAAGTGTGGTGTATTTGTCTATACATGTAGTGTATCTTTACAGGTGTGTCATCTCTGTACAGTTGTGATATCTGCATGAGTGGCATCTCTGTACGATGAGATATCTCTACAGGTGTGATATCTCTGTACAGGTGTGATCAGTCTACAGATGTGGCATCTTTGTACAGGTGTGATGTCTCTGTACAGGTGGGATCAAAGTCTACAGGATTGGCATCTTTGTACAGGTGTGATATCTCTGGACAGGTGAGGCATATCTGTACAGGTGTGATATCTCTGTACAGGTGTGATCAAAGTCTACAGGAGTGGCATCTCTGTACAGGTGTGGTATCTCTGTACAAGTGTGACATCTCTGTACAGGTGGGATCAAAGTCTACAGAAGTGGAATCTGTGTACATGTGTGGCATCTCTGTACAAGTGTGATATCTGTGTACAGGTGGAATCAAAGCCTTCAGGTGTGATATCTTTGTACAGGTGTGATATCTCTGTAAAGGTGGGATCAAAGTCTACAGATGTGATATCTCTGTACAGGAGTGATAACTCTGTACAGGAGTGATATCTCTGTACAGGAGTGATATTTCTGTACAGGTGGGATCATTGTCTACAGATGTGATATCTCTGTACAGGTGTGATATCTCTGTAAAGGTGGGATCAAAGTCTACAGATGTGATATCTCTGTACAGGAGTGATATCTCTGTACAGGAGTGATATTTCTGTACAGGTGGGATCATTGTCTACAGATGTGATATCTCTGTACAGGTGGGACTGCAGACCGGGTGGTACTGGTGGCCATGCTGTGTGGAGTGGGAGTGGCACAGACAGTGAATGTGGCAGGGAGGTTTTCCTGCCTGCCAGTTTTGCTGACCAGAGGCGCTGTCCAGCTCACCCTACTCCTGCTGTCCTGGCTGGAGGTGAGGCACTGAGCTGTGCAGAGCAGACTTGACTGGGGGACATGTCTGTTCCAGGGGGACCTGTTCTGGGAGGGCAGGCACAATTCCAGGGGACAAATTATTTTGGGGGGACAGACACAATTCCAGGGAGGATTTATTCTGGGAGGGCAGGCACAGTTCCAGGTGGACCTGTTCTGGGAGGGCAGGCACAATTCCAGGGGACCTGTTCTGGGAGAGCAGGCACAATTCCAGGATTTATATACTAGGAGGGCAGGCACAATTACAGGGGTACATTTATTCTGGGAAGGCAGGCACAATTCTAGGGAGGATTTTTTCTGGGAGGGCAGGAACAGTTCCAGGGGGCATTTATTCTGGGAGGGCAGGCACACTTTCAGGGTTTATTTATTCTGGGAGGGCAGGCACAGTTCCAGGGGACCTGTTCTGGGAGGGCAGGCACAATTCCAGGATTTATATACTGGGAGGGCAGGCACAATTACAGGGGTACATTTATTCTGGGAAGGCAGGCACAATTCTAGGGAGGATTTTTCTGGGAGGGCAGGCACAGTTCCAGGGGGCATTTATTCTGGGAGGGCAGGCACAGTTCCAGGGGGCATTTATTCTGGGAGGGCAGGCACAGTTCCAGGGGGACCTGTTCTGGGAGGGCAGGCACAGTTCCAGGGGGCATTTATTTTGGGAGGGCAGGCACAGTTCTAGGGAGCATTTATTCTGGGAGGGAAGGCACAGTTCCAGGGAGCATTTATTCTGGGAGGGCAGGCACAGTTCCAGGGGGCATTTATTCTGGGAGGGCAGGCACAGTTCCAGGGGGACCTGTTCTGGGAGGGCAGGCACAGTTCCAGGGGGACCTGTTCTGGGAGGGCAGGCACAGTTCCAGGGAGCATTTATTCTGGGAGGGCAGGCACAGTTCCAGGGAGCATTTATTCTGGGAGGGCAGGCACAGGTCCAAGGGGACCTGTTCTGAGAGGGCAGGCACAGTTCCAGGGAGCATTTATTCTGGGAGGGCAGGCACAGTTCCAGGGAGCATTTATTCTGGGAGGGCAGGCACAGTTCCAGGGAGCATTTATTCTGGGAGGGCAGGCACAGTTCCAGGGGCCAGGTCTCTTCTGGGGAGCATTTATTCCAAGAGGGCAAGCACCAATTCCAGGGCAGATGTCTACAGCACACAGCACACATCTGTGCCTATTTGTTGATTTGTTGTTATATTTGCACACATCTGTGCTTATTTGTTGATTTGCTGTTATATTTGCACACATCTGTGCTTGTTGATTTGCTGTTAAATTGGCACACATCTGTGCTTATTTGTCGATTTGCTGTTATATTGGCACACATCTGTGCTTATTTGTTGATTTGCTGTTATATTTGCAGGCGCACTTTGACTGCCACACTACCTCACTGGAATTCACCCCCGTCACCCTCACCTGGATGGCAGCCATGTGGGGGCCTCCATCTTCCACAGGTAGACTGTCTAGGCTGTTTTCAGGCTGTTGTCTGTAGATTGTTTTTAGGCTGTCTGTAGGCTGCTTTCAGTCTGTCTGTAGGCTGTTTTCAAGATGTCTGTAGGCTGTTTTTAGGCTGTCTGTAGGCGGCTTTCAGGCTGTCTGTAGGCTGTTTTCAGGCTGTCTGTAGGTGGCTTTCAGGCTCTCTGTTGGCTGTTTTAAGGCTGTCTGTAGGTGGCTTTCAGGCTGTCTGTAGGCGGCTTTCAGGCTGTCTGTTGGCTGCCTTTAGGCTGTCTGTAGGCTGCTTTCAGGCTGTCTGTAGGCGGCTTTCAGGCTGTCTGTTGGCTGCCTTTAGGCTGTCTGTAGGCGGCTTTCAGGCTGTCTGTAGGTGGCTTTCAGGCTCTCTGTTGGCTGCTTTTAGGCTCTCTGTTGGCTGTTTTCAGGCTGTCTGTTGGCTGCTTTTAGGCTCTCTGTTGGCTGTTTTCAGGCTGTCTGTAGGTGGCTTTCAGGCTCTCTGTTGGCTGCTTTTAGGCTCTCTGTTGGCTGTTTTCAGGCTGTCTGCAGGCGGCTTTCAGGCTGTCTGTTGGCTGCTTTTAGGCTCTCTGTTGGCTGTTTTCAGGCTGTCTGTAGGTGGCTTTCAGGCTCTCTGTTGGCTGCTTTTAGGCTCTCTGTTGGCTGTTTTCAGGCTGTCTGCAGGCGGCTTTCAGGCTGTCTGTTGGCTGCCTTTAGGCTGTCTGTAGGCTGCTTTCAGGCTGTCTGTAGGTGGCTTTTAGGCTCTCTGTTGGCTGTTTTCAGGCTGTCTGAAGGTGGCTTTCAGTTTCAGGCTGTCTGTAGGCGGCTTTCAGGCTGTCTGTTGGCTGCTTTTAGGCTGTCTGTAGGCTGCTTTCAGGCTGTCTGTAGGTGGCTTTCAGGCTCTCTGTTGGCTGCTTTTAGGCTCTCTGTTGGCTGTTTTCAGGCTGTCTGTAGGTGGCTTTCAGGCTGTCTGTGGGTGTCTTTCAAGCTGTCTGTTGGCTGCTTTTAGGCTGTGTGTAGGCTGCTTTCAGGCTAGCTGTAGGCTGCTTTCTGTCTGTAGGCTGCTTTCCAACTGTCTGTAGGCTGCTTTCACGTTGTCTGTAGGCTGCTTTCAGGCTGTCTGTAGGCTGCTTTCAGGCTGTTTCACGTTGTCTGTAGGCTGCTTTCACGTTGTCTGTAGGCTGCTTTCACGTTGTCTGTAGGCTGCTTTCAGGCTGTCTGTAGGCTGCTTTCCAACTGTCTGTAGGCTGCTTTCACGTTGTCTGTAGGCTGCTTTCAGGCTGTCTGTAGGCTGCTTTCCAACTGTCTGTAGGCTGCTTTCAGGCTGTCTGTAGGCTGCTTTCCAACTGTCTGTAGGCTGCTTTCCAACTGTCTGTAGGTGGCTTTCAGGCTGTCTGTAGGTGGCTTTCAGGCTGTCTGTAGGCTGCTTTCCAACTGTCTGTAGGCTGCTTTCACGTTGTCTGTAGGCTGCTTTCAGGCTAGCTGTAGGCTGCTTTCACGGTCTGTAGGCTGCTTTCACGGTCTGTAGGCTGCTTTCTATCTGTAGGCTGCTTTCTATCTGTAGGCTGCTTTCTATCTGTAGGCTGCTTTCTATCTGTAGGCTGCTTTCACGGTCTGTAGGCTGCTTTCATGCTGTCTGTAGGCTGCTTTCATGCTGTCTGTAGGCTGCTTTCAGGCTGTCTGTAGGCTGCTTTCAGGCTGTCTGTAGGCTGCTTTCAAGCTGTCTGTAGGCTGCTTTCTGGCTGTCTATAGGCTGCTTTCAGGCTGTCTGTTGGCTGCTTTCAGGCTGTCTGTTGGCTGCTTTCACGCTGGCTGTAGGCTGCTTTCACGCTGTCTGTAGGCTGCTTTCAGGCTGTCTGTAGGCTGCTTTCACGCTGTCTGTAGGCTGCTTTCTGGCTGTCTGTAGGCTGCTTTCAGGCTGTCTGTAGGCTGCTTTCAGGCTGTCTGTAGGCTGCTTTCAAGTTGTAGGCTGCTTTCTGGCTGTCTGTAGGCTGTTTTCAGGCTGTCTGCCGGCTGCTTTCAGATTGTCTGCAGGCTGCTTTCAGACTGTAAGCTGCTTTCCAGTTGTCTGTAGGGTGCTTTCAGGCTGTCTATAGGCTGTTTTCAGCCTGAAAGCTCTATTCAGGCTGTCTGTAGGCTGCTTTCTGGCTGTCTGTAGGCTGTTTTCAGGCTGTCTGTAGGCTGCTTTCAGGCTGTCTGTAGGCTGCTTTCAAGTTGTAGGCTGCTTTCTGGCTGTCTGTAGGGTGCTTTCTGGCTGTCTGTAGGCTGTTTTCAGGCTGTCTGCAGGCTGCTTTCAGACTGTCTGCAGGCTGCTTTCAGACTGTAAGCTGCTTTCCAGTTGTCTGTAGGGTGCTTTCAGGCTGTCTATAGGCTGTTTTCAGCCTGAAAGCTCTATTCAGGCTGTCTGTAGGCTGCTTTCTGGCTGTCTGTAGGCTGTTTTCAGGCTGTCTGTAGGCTGTTTTCAGGCTGTCTGTAGGCAGTTTTCAGCCTGTAAGCTCAATTCAGGCTGTTTTCAGGCTGTCTGAAGGCGGTTTTCAGGCTGTGCATAGGCTGTTTTCACCCTGTGTGTCTTCTCATGCCAGGAACAAGGATAAGGAGAGGGAGGAATGTGTGTGACACTGAAAAGGAAGAGTACTGCAAGGGTAATGGAAGTCACTTGAAGTGCTGACAGAACTGAGAAAGGAAAAACCTTTTATCTGGCCTCTTTTTTTTTCTTCTTCTTTGAGAGGGGTGAAGCACCTTGCCCAGGGATGCAGTGCAAGGATCAATACAGTTTTGGGTGGGAGAGGCAGAGTGGGTGGGAGAGGCAGAGTGAGTGGGAGAGGCATAGTGGGTGGGAGAGGCAGAGTGGGTGGGAGAGGCAGAGTGGGTGGGAGAGGCAGAGTGGGTGGGAGAGGCAGAGTGGGTGGGAGAGGCAGAGTGGGTGGGAGAGGCAGAGTGGGTGGGAGAGGCAGAGTGGGTGTTAGAAGCAGAGTGGGTGGGAGAGGCAGAGTGGGTGGGAGAGGCAGAGTGGGTGGGAGAGGCAGAGTGGGTGGGAGAGGCAGAGTGGGTGTTAGAAGCAGAGTGGGTGGGAGAGGCAGATTGAGTGGGAGAGGCAGAGTAGGTGGGAGAGGCAGAGTGGGTGGGAGAGGCAGAGTGAGTGGGAGAGGCAGAGTGGGTGGGAGAGGCAGAGTGGGTGGGAGAGGCAGAGTGAGTGGGAGAGGCAGAGTGAGTGGGAGAGGCAGAGTGAGTGGAAGAGGCAAAGTGGGTGGGAGAGGCAGAGTGGGTGGGAGAGGCAGAGTGGGTGGGAGAGGCAGAGTGAGTGGGAGAGGCAGAGTGAGTGGGAGAGGCAGAGTGGGTGGGAGAGGCAGAGTGGGAGAAGCGGCTTGCTGTGAAAGACAGATGTGTTTGCTGTAGACAGAGTCAGTGCCAGAGCTGTGAAAGACCGGTGTTTTCTGTGGACAGAGAGACAGAGAGAGCTGTGAAAGATGGAAGTGTTTTGCTGTGGACAGAGACAGAGAGAGCTGCGAAAAAGATTGCTGACTGTGGACAGTCAGTGACAGAGTGTTGAAAGACCGGTGTTTTCTGTGGACAGAGAGACAGAGAGAGCTGTGAAAGATGGAAGTGTTTTGCTGTGGACAGAGACAGAGAGAGCTGTGAAAAAGATGTTTGCTGTGGACAGTCAGTGACAGAGTGTTGAAAGACAGGTGTTTGCTGTGGACAGAGACAGAGAGTCAGTGACATCTGTGAAAGGCAGGTATTTGCTGTGGACAGTGACAGAGCTGTGAAAGACAGGTGTTTGCTGTGGACAGACAGTCAGTGACAGAGAGTCAGTTACAGAGCTGTGAAAGACAGGTGTTTGCTGTGGACAGAGACAGGTGGGGGCAAGCCAATGGAGCTTGTGTACCAGTTTCCACCAGAAATCAACGGCTTGGACCGCATCACCTACACTGTGCAGTCGCGCAGCTGCCACAGGCTCTGGAGCAGGTGAGTGTACCAGTTTTGTGTCAGGTGAGCGTCCCAGTTTTGTGTCAGGTGAGTGTGCCAGTTTTGTGTCAGGTGAGTGTGCCAGTTTTGTGTCAGGTGAGTGTGCCAGTTTTGTGTCAGGTGAGTGCCAGTTTTGTGTCAGGTGAGTGCCAGTTTTGTGTCAGGTGAGTGCCAGTTTTGTGTCAGGTGAGTGTGCCAGTTTTGTGTCAGGTGAGTGTGCCAGTTTTGTGTCAGGTGAGTGTGCCAGTTTTGTGTCAGGTGAGTGTGCCAGTTTTGTGTCAGGTGAGTGCCAGTTTTGTGTCAGGTGAGTGTGCCAGTTTTGTGTCAGGTGAGTGTGCCAGTTTTGTGTCAGGTGAGTGTGCCAGTTTTGTGTCAGGTGAGTGTGCCAGTTTTGTGTCAGGTGAGTGCCAGTTTTGTGTCAGGTGAGTGCCAGTTTTGTGTCAGGTGAGTGTGCCAGTTTTGTGTCAGGTGAGTGTGCCAGTTTTGTGTCAGGTGAGTGTGCCAGTTTTGTGTCAGGTGAGTGTGCCAGTTTTGTGTCAGGTGAGTGTGCCAGTTTTGTGTCAGGTGAGTGTACCAGTTTTGTGTCAGGTGAGTGTGCCAGTTTTGTGTCAGGTGATTGTGCCAGTTTTGTGTCAGATGAATAGATCAGGTGAGTGTGCCAGTTTTGTGTCAGGTGAGTGTGCCAGTTTTGTGTCAGGTGAGTGCCAGTTTTGTGTCAGGTGAGTGTGCCAGTTTTGTGTCAGGTGAGTGTGCCAGTTTTGTGTCAGGTGAGTGTGCCAGTTTTGTGTCAGGTGATTGTGCCAGTTTTGTGTCGGATGAATAGATCAGGTGAGTGTGCCAGTTTTGTGTTGGGTGAGTGTGTCAGGTGAGTGTGCCAGTTTTGTGCCAGGTGAATAGGGCAGTTTTGTGTTGGGTGAATACAGCACTTGAGTGTGTCAGTTTTGTGTCATGTGAGTGCTAGTTTTGTGTCATGTAAATATGCCAGGTGAGTGTGCCAGTTTTGTGTCAGGTGAATGTGCCAGGTGAGTGTGCCAGTCTTGTTTCAGGTGAGTGTTAGTTTTTGTCAGGTGAATGTGCCAGATGAGTGTACCAGTCTTGTGTCAGGTGATTCGGCCAGGTGAGTGTGCCAGTCTTGTGTCAGGTGATTCGGCCAGGTGAGTGTGCCAGTTTTGTGTCAGGTAAACATGCCAGGTGAGTGCCAGTTTTGTCATATGAATAGGCCAGGTGAGTGCCAGTTTTGTGTTGGGTGAGTGTGCCAGTTTTGTCAAGTGAATAGGCCAGGTGAGTGCCAGTTTTGTCAGATGAGTGTGCCAGGTGAGTGTGCCAGATTTGTGCCAGGTGAGAGTGCCAGTTTTGTGCCAGGTGAATAGGCCAGGTGAGTGCCAGTTTTGTGTCATATGAATGGCCAGGTGAGTGCCAGTTTTGTCAGGTGAATAGGCCAGGTGAGTGCCAGTTTTGTGTCATATGAATGGCCAGGTGAGTGCCAGTTTTGTCAGGTGAATAGGCCAGGTGAGTGCCAGTTTTGTGTCACATGAGTGTGCCAGGTGAGTGTACCAGTTTTGTGCCAGGTGAGAGTGCCAGGTGAGAGTGCCAGTTTTGTGCCAGGTGAGAGTGCCAGGTGAGTGTGCCAGTTTTGTGTCAGATGAGTGCCAGATTTGTGTCTAGTAAATATGCCTAATGAGCATCCCAGGTGAGTGTACCATGTGTGTACATGGATGGTTATTGTTACAGGATGCATCATAGTGAGAGAGGAGGAGAAGGTTAAGTGTGTGTGAATGTGTGTGTGTGTGTGTGAATGTAT
>JAWQFJ010003626.1:0-15125 GCA_034096865.1 Theodoxus fluviatilis
TAGACCACATAGCTCTATGTCTAGACTCTCCATTTAGCCCAGGTGGACGCTTGTAACCCTCAACGTTTAGCATGTTACACTTTTCTGAACTCAGCTACCCGACTATCTACCATTGTTCCCAATACCATCACCACTGTTGCTAGAGAAGGTAAAAAAAACCTGGGTATCCAGCTTATTGGGTGTGGATGGGCATCAAGCGACTCCAGCCGTTTGCGTCATCTACAACTCCAAAATGAAGCATGACGTTTACCGTCATTAGTGTACACTCGCCTTGACGTTAATACCCACTTCAAACAGCCACAACGGCATCCTCGCATCTGTTACTCCTACTACACCACCACCTGGCCCACATGCACCACCGTACACTCACATCCAGCCATTTCAGTTGTTTTCCAGGCATCATCACTTTATTCATCGCTGTCGTTCTTCTCAACATCAACAACAACAACAACAACGGGCAATCCACACCCAAACATGGAACAGCGTAGGAGGAGCGAATCCTATCCGCAAGAAGCAAGCTGCTCGGTTGGTGACACTTGTCGTGCTGTGGGACACGTGAAAGTCGGGCGTCTGACCACTCGCGACCATAAAGCGGTCTGAGTGCGACGAGAAGCAGTCATTGCTCTAATCTTTGCTCGCTGATGCCTCAGGGCGAGTTATTCCTACAATGACTGTGGGTGATGGCACCTCGGACCATCCACTCACGGAAGGTGCCACTCCCCAAGGAATGAGAGGCGTCTGCCATCAGATGAAAAGTCCGCTCACTCCGTAATGGAGAGTCCTAATGGAATTGCAAGCAATTCCGCTTCGAGGAGTTTAGATCAGTATGGAGTCTTCTTTGATGTGACCGAGTCGTGTCTTGTTAGTATAAAGCTGATCTAGACACGAAGCAAAAGTGCAGCCAGAGAGGGATCCACGTGGTTTTATCATGTGTCTCGGTTACTCACAGCACGGGTGAAGATGCACAGAGATGTGGATCCGTCAAGACTGATCTCTTGTCGACACACGCGTGGAGAAAGGGGGACACCACTCTACTTCTGCCAGAAAGCATCCTCTCAGCATGTATGGGCATGTTATTGCGCTGGGAAGTGACTTTTTCTCTCAAATGATAATGAAAATACAAGTGCATCTGTGTTTGCTTCGTGTGTGTATGTGTGTGTGCGCGCGCGTGCTAGCATCACACTTGTGTACAAGACTGATACTAGGATGCATACAATCGCCAGTTGTCTTTCTCAAGCTAGCCACGGAAAGCGAAAGACACCTTTGAAATATTTTATTGAATAAGTCACAAAGACATTAAAACACTTAAAAAAAGGCTCTCCTTCAGACAGGGTATATATCATCAGCATAGCATACAGACAAAAGCACATCTTTGCTCATGGGGATGCATAAATTAAAAATGCACTAGTACGAAAAAATAAACTGACAGGACAAATGTTTGATTCTATGCTCCAGCAAAGGTCATTGAGCAATACAAAAACGATACACACAGGCACTCTAAAGAACGGATTCAATGAATAAATAATGTGTGTCACCTTGACATAAATAACCTTTTCCTTCTGCATAAACGCCCGCAACGGTTTGGAATGCAAGTTTGCCCCCCCCCCCCCCCCCCCCAAATTACAACGCATTTCTGGAATCATCGGTTAAAACGGGTAACTCATAGCATTAAAAAAAGAACGCATAAAAGCACACACTGCCTTGATTCTCTGCATTTGTGTATGAGCTATATTCCCTGTACTTTATAATTTTCAAAACGTGATTCGTTTTTGTAAAAGAAACATACATGCATTCTTCACATTCTTTAATAAAGGAATCGCTTGCACTAATCTGTGTGTTGTGGCTAAAATAAACTAAAGAGCAAATGGCTATCATTTTTTTTTTGTTCGGCCACTATAAACATCTCACCAACAACTGTTAATTCTCCAATGAGATCTCACGACTTCAACTTACCATATAAAAAAATCCCTTCACGAGATCACCATCACCACCTTCACTTAAGTACTCCTCATCAATGCATTCAAATTATAAAGGCGATAATCGCAGTTTGGAGCAACCAAACCAACATACATGAATCATCTATTCAGACAAGTGTCTAAAACTTTCGCTACTTTTTCCTTGAGGTTGAATGATACAAGACATGTAACGTAAAGAAAACTGTTCATGAGTAAATACATTCCTTAATGCACCGTCCCTGATAGTACATCAATTCTAGCACTTATTTGTTTTTACAAGCTGAACTCTATATCTTGACAGTAGGTTTTTTAAGAAGGGGGGAAAGGAGATAAAGAAGAAAGTATAATTTCTGGTGTGAACATTACTTAACAGTTTCCTGTAGGAGAAAAAAAAGGCAAAATAAACCCCAAAGTTTAGACATTCAGCTCTTTAGACCAACGAATTAATGTCAAGTTCCTCTTTTCATTCAGCCTATACAGTTTGCTATTTCTGCAATTCTTTGTTGAAAGATTTGAAAAAGGAGCTACATGAAATTTTGTTTGAGATTTAAAAAATGATAATAATAATAATAATAATAATAATAATAATAATAATAATAATAATAATAATAATAATAATAATAATAATAAAAATAATAACAACAACAACAATAATGATGATGATGTATGCTGATAAATACTTTTCCCACTGTTGTAGTTTTTTTAAACCTCCATTTGGACTGTAATTACCAATGATGTCATTGATGCACATAAAATGGAGTTGCTCAGTAGTCATTCTATTAGCAAACACTAGGTCAAATGTAACTCTCTTCCATGCAAAAAAAACCTTTCAAGCTAGCACTGTCATAACACACCTTTGGGTGACAACCAGAGGAGACGAACGATGAGCAATCTGACTATGAATAGATTAAATATATTACAACTCTTACGAAATGAACAACCACGAAATAAATAATCGATCAGTGTCAGCAAATGAAATCTCAAGAATTCATGCCTTTGGAGCCAGAATATTATACACAACGTGCAAACGTTGCCAGAAAAAAAATTACTCAAAACATTTTCATAAATTTGATATAATGACTTCTTTACACACACACAAAATAAAATAAAAATCTCAACATCTCTTAGATGCTCACAGAGAGGAATGAATAAGTAAAAGTATTAAATTAAAAACAACACTACATATTTTGCAGCATGCCCTTTTTGACATAATTAGCAACCAACCAGCAGCTCAGGATGGCTATAAGACTGACATCTTTCGACGTCTGCACAGTGCAGCTGTATCCAACAAAACTTGAACTGAGGTATGGCATCGGAATATGACAAATAACCTTCATCACCAAATACCTTGCCATGTTTCACAGAGCAAAATACATTGTGATTGATTGATCACATGGAATGTTGCATGCGTTGACTGTCATTCAGATGATGTTGCATCTCTTCCTTTCTATATTTCCCCACCCACCAATTCTCCCCTCCCTGACCCATCCCCTTTTATGTAAGTGTTCTGGGTACATTTGTACCAAGTGAGTACAGCTGAATAAGAAAGAGGTGCTTCCTACATATACAATCTTTGGGTACGTCACACTGTTAAGTACTATTGCACTCTTGTTAGTCCTAATAGTAAAACAAAACCAAAGTGATGCTATAAATAATGAAAAAATCTTGAACACAACCAACTTATGTTGGAGGGAAAACTGTACACGTCAGCATAAAAGCACCGAAAATACCAAAGTCCTATGGCATAGCAATTCGGATGGGATCAGCCTCACCAGTAAGTAGATAACTTAAAAATACTGCTTTACCACTAATCTATCAAAACAAAGGATTGCTTACAGAATCCTATAAAACATCAAAATCCCCATGAACACACACAAAATATGAATGATGAGTGGTTACACACAAGTTCCAGAATAATTAGGTCCATCTTTCAAAAAGACACCACACTAATGTAATCACCTTGATAATGTGGAACGCCAGTAACCACTAGAGAGCCCATTAAAGATAGTGAGATTCTTCAAGGCTCTAGGCAACATCTTTGTCCCAGCCTTTTAATCTGGGAGCGGTAATTGTCGCAATACTTGTGACAGTTTAGTTGTGGCATACTGGCCATGACTGCAGCTAAAATTGTTCTTTATCTAATCAAGGGAATTTCCCAAGGCCAACCCGTTTCTTCATCTCAGCTTTGATTCTTGGTCACCATGAAGCTCATAGAAGCATTCACTTACCATGACTTCCTGGCTGCAGTTTTGTGCTCATTCTCAAGCACAGATACCAATGCTCCCATGAAGAAGATTGTGTGCATTCATATGTTACCTGCCTCATCTCTGCAAGTCTGTGTGAAAAGGTTTTAAATGAGCCAGATTTCTTGTCGGCATGATATGTAAAACACTTCAAGCTAAGTATGACTTGTGCATCATCTACACTTGCTCTGAAAACTGACCCAGTATTTCAGCTCCAGAATATCAATCTCCTCCGTGAAAGTTCTTGCAGCAAACCTTATTAGGACTCAATTTTCCATTCTTATCATTCACATGATTCTTTAAGTATCTTAGCGAAAAACTGGCCCGTATTAATCAGTTCAAAACGGATATACATTGTGGGATATACCTCCACACCATTTCAGCCTACATAACTTTTCAGTGACAGAAGAAAGAGGTATTCTCGACACTGTACACAAAACACACGCATATGCATACACATAAATGTAAAACACTTCTTTGCAAGGAATGTCAACATGATGACATCAACATGTGAAGACATCTAAATTTCAAACTTCCAATCCCAACACATCAAGTTGCAGCGGGTTGAGGATGCAGTTGGCTGCACCTCTTCAGTGATTCCCGGAGAAAATTGGGTGGGTGTTAAACTCTTTCTATCCCAGTCCAGGGGGACATCACATTTCACTGCACCTCTTCCTCAGGCAGGTTTACCTCCTAATGACATGCACAGGTTTTGTGGAACAGCACAGGGCAGGAGTAGAGTGCATATAGGGCATTCAAAAGAACACAGACAGTGGGAACGTGAGCATGATAATAACCACAATTACATTTTCCAGCATGAGTCTGAAATGCAAGAGAGCAATGGCCACTAAAAAGAGACTTGGAATGACACAGATTTGAGAGCAGTCATGGCAAGATTTTTCAAATGCACGCTGTGACTAGTAAGTAGAATGGGGAACCCTTGCACACCTACTGGATGCCAATGTGCTCAAAATGAAACTGTCATCAAGTCCAGGTAATGATATTAATCCCGTGTCGCATTGAGCACTATTGAGTCTCTTGTGGTCACGTACCTCAAGAAAGGCCATAAATTGGAACTGGAATGGAAAACGAAGTGAGAGGTCTTTGTCTGGAAAGGAGTCCACAGGTAAGGTACTATGACGTCACAGGACTTTACCTGTAAAGGTATCCATTGATGATATGAGCAAAGAAAATTCCATGGAATATTTCTGATCTGTTTGGGAAAGTCCACTCAAGCCAACACATTCTCAGATGATGACAACCACAGACTCTTTTCAGCCTATCAACCTCCTGTTGTCTGGGAATTCATCTGTATAGCAAAACGGTCATCTCCTACTGGCATCCTCATCCTCATGGGTCCTTCTAAGCTCTACTGGAGCTCAGCTCTGCGTCCTGTTGTATCCTTGCGACAACTCCCTTGAAGATCTGCAAGTGACAGCTGTCATATGCATGAGGAATGGTTGTATATGTTCCACAGCTGCCCTACTCATGGCTAACAGAGAGTCAGTAGCTCTGATATCCTCAAGTTTTAACATGACCATAACTCCTTGACATGGCACAGTATCCTCTGATGTGAAGAGATTGCAAAAGCTTTAAAGGAATGCTTGATTTGCCTGTAGATCTTACCTGAGGGTCAAATGTTGGCTAAACTGACTCATGAAAACTGTTTCTGATCAATGGTATGAAGGGTTTGCTTGTCAAGATTTGTTTAAACTGAAAAGTGCATCCCACTTTTCTGTCAGCATCAGGCAGAACTGCATCTGCGCCTGACCAAACTGTCAAAGCCTGATGAGATTCACAGGTGCACTCAAACCAGCCTCCACTGTCTCTAAGCTCATGTGAGTGCTTACCCTAGCTGGCAAGATTTCTTCCTTCAGCCAGTCTCACTCGAGCTCGAAGTTGTGCACGGCCAAATGGAGGCCACTGAAGTGCAGACTCGCTCCTTCAAGCTTCCTAGGCATGCTGCATCCACCTGTACTGAAAGGTGACAAAGGCTGGAAGATTCAACCACCTTTCCAGGCCAGGTCACCCACGTTTCAAAATGTCTCCCTGCCCTGCCCTTGCTTGTCAAGGCCACTTGAAAGGAACGTTGTCCAGATTCCTCAATCTCAATGGTACTTTGAGCAGACTGCTGGTGCCTGACGTGGTTGATCTGGTCAAGGCTGGGGAAGCTTGCTGTGGAAGCTGTCTGAGCTCAAGCTTGTGCCAACCACCTCATCCGTCACTGCTTCCAGCTCTACTGAGTTCTCCTGACACCTCCGTCTGGTGATAACTACTTGAGCCTCTGGGTGACATTGGCCAGTGCCACCGCAAAGGCTTGGATGGCAGTGAAGGGGTACTGGAAGTCCAGAGTGTAGGCATTGCTGTCGATTCGGCCAAACTGCATCACCTGCAACACACCAGCACATGTCATGTCTACCTGCGAAACGTCCATCTGTCTGTCCATCTGTTTGTGTGTCTGTCCGAGTGGGTGAGAGAGTATTTGTGCATGTGCATTTGTGTGCATGCGTGATAATGGATGTATGCCTGAGTCCTTTTAGTGACTGGTCAGTTGGTCAGTCAGTCAGTCAGATGGTCTGTCGGTGCATATGCATGTGTGTCCATTTGTTTGAGTGTGCACACACACACACACACACACACAAACACACACACACACACACACACACACAGAGAGAGAGAGAGAGAGAGAGAGAGAGAGAGAGAGAGAGAGAGAGAGAGAGAGAGAGAGAGAGAGAGACAGACAGACAGACAGACAGACAGACAGGCAGGCAGGCAGGCAGGCAGGCAGGCAGGCAGGCAGGCAAGCAGACAGACAGAGACAGAGACAGAGACAGAGACAGACAGACATAGACAGACATAGACAGACAGACAGAAAGACAGTCAGGCAGACATACTGACACTACACGAACAGTACTATAACCAAGGGACACACACCTGCTTGTTCCTAAACTCGATTTGGAAGTTCTTGGCCGACTCCTGGGTGACGCGGCCCCCGAAGTCCAGCTGGTATACCTGGCTGTTCTCGTTCCACAGGGGCGCCTTGTTGTGCATGCGGAACGTCCTCCCCCAGTAGATGCCTCGGCTGTCCCGTAGCTAGGGAAAAACAAAACTCATGAACAACTTCGACTGATTGAATAGTGGGCAAAAAGGCTAATATACAAACAGTTCTCACAGACAGGAAGATAAACAGAGAATTCGCATTCGGAGATCCATTCTTCTGAAGGAGGAGGACAAAATGATGCTGGGGAAGTTAGAGTCCAAAAGTGAACATAATGGTTGACCGAAGAAGGGAGTTGTGAAAAAGGATTTTTGAGGAAACGAATTGTTCACAGCCAGTTAACGTCTATTTATCTTTTGACACAAAAAATTGCCCTCACATTAATAATTATCAGACGTTACAAACTAAATGTGGTTAAAACAGTCATTGCAGTTCTGTAAATTGCGATTTGGGTGGTTCACTCCTAGAGTTACTGATCAGAAGGCAAAGTCATGTTGTTAACGTTGGAGGAATCCTCACACAGAAAAAAAGATTTATTTTTCTCTCACTGATTTCAGCAAAAGGCATACTAGTTTTGGTACGCTGACATTGGCAATAATCAATGGACCCTTCGCTTCATATCAACCCCATCACAGTTTCTTGCCTGCGGCGTTGAAGTGACCGGCATGACATGCATCTTTTCCTGACAAGGCGTCACGTAACCTAGTGTGATGGAATCCAAGTCTGTGAGCCAATTTTTGTCCAACTGTCAGTTTGATCAAGTGACTAAGTAAACATCGAAGTTAGGCGTAGAGGGGTATGAGACCCAGAGAAATGAATCATAAATGGCTAAATAAAAACCAATCCTCTCTCTATACGCTTCTCTGCCATTCTGTATGTCTGTCTGCCTGCCTGCCCGTCCATTCGTCTGTCTGTCTGCCCGTCTCCAAGCTGTCAAACCCTTTCCTTTCTCTCCCTCTTTACATCTCTTGCTCAACCACTTTGCATGAGTTCTCGCAGCATTCACACATATCTCTCTCAAGGAGGTCCTCAATTATTCATACAGCCTACTACAGGGACTCAGCAAGAATCAATGGGATGATGAGCAGGTACTCAATTAGATGGCAGATTGAGGAGACAGTGGCGGCGACACTTAGCGGCTGGATCTATGTGGTGCCGACTCGAGATGTGTCAAAGCCTCTCACATCTTGGGCATTATGCCATTGATCAAGGCTCACGCCTGATGGATGTGAAGCCAGGTGAACAGCCCGGCAGCAAATCGGAGAGCATTTCATCTTCATTCCACTTCAGCGTGATGAAGCGTTTTCGCAACCGCCAGGCGCTCTTCTACCCGATGAGAGGCTCTCATCCAGGCAAGCTACTCTTCCATCTATGGAGGAGTGTTACGGTTCAGACTTTATTCCATTTTCCATATTGTTTGAAACGTTCACCATGTCGATGTTTTGGCGGGAACAAGCTGAGCTTTGCACTCTGAGACCTCATTGATGCAAACACTACTATCTCTTCATTTCTCGACAGCACCCGCGCTGTGAGGCAGCCTCCATCTTATGGGTGCTAGCCATCGCAGTAACACAGTCATAAGGCTGTCAGAACTTGGATGATACTACGATAATGACATGGATGGATGGATGGAGTTTAATGGCCTATCAGCCTTGTAGGCTAGATAGTTGTAACAGATGAAATACCAGCGACTAACAGAGGCGACAATGCGAAAGGAACGTTTTACAATCCCTTTGGTTACCGAACGATTTCGACTGTAAGTCGTCTTCAAGCAAAGGCAAAGGGTGAACAGACTAAACAGTTCGAGTTTGGGAGAGCAAAACGAGGTAAGCAAAAGACGGTTTTCATCTGTCTTCGATTTCAGGCAGAGTTAACTATGAAACGAAGCTAACTACAAGAGACAGATGGGGTTAAGGTTTTTCTGTGTGAGGGCTGAAAGGGGGATAGTGACATGAGATAAGACACGGGTGGGGTGGGGTGGGGAGGGGATGGAGGGTGGGGCAGGGTGGGGTGGAATGAGGATGGAGAGTGGCATGGGGTGGGGATGGAGGGTGGGGTGGGGTGGGGATGGAGGGTGGGGTGGGATGGGGATGGAGAGTGAGATGGGGTGGGGATGGAGAGTGAGGATGGGGTGGGGATGGAGGGTGGGGTGGGATGAGGTGGAATGGAGATGGAGAGTGGGTTGGGGTGGGGATGGAGGGGGTGGGTGAGGTGGGGATGGAGGGTAGGGAGGGGATACAGGGTAAGGTTGGAGGTGGAATGGCAAGAGAAAAGAGGCAGTAAAGAACGCATGACTAATACCATGTATATCTCGATGCATTTTCTACTCTTTGTAGAAGTACTTTTTGTTATTTACATCACTAAAATGTGATTTTACTGTTCTGTGCATGTCTAATTCTGAAAGAATATCCCCCCAAAAATATACTTGCAAGACAATTTCACACACACTCTCCCCCCCCCCCCCTCTCTCTCTCTCTCTCTCTTTCTCTCTCTTTCTCTCTCTCTCTCTCTCTCTCTCTCTCTCTCTCTCTCTCTCTCTCTCTCTCTCTCTCTCTCTCTCTCTCTCTCACACACACACATCTAATCAACCCATCTTTGTATGTATCACCCATCCGTCCATCCATCCATCCATCCATCCATCCATCCATCCATCATTCCATCCATCCATCCATCCATCCATCCATCCATCCATCCATCCATCCATTCACGGAATAGCTCGCACCCACAGAATACTCCATCGATGCCACAAGAGAAACACGGAAAAGGATTGGTGGGCTGGGGTGGGGAGGGAGTATGGAAGATGAAGAGTGGTGGAAAGACCACATTGGTGGCCAGTTCTCCCAAATCGTGGCTCGAATTCCTTTGGTGATTTTCAGAAAGCTGTGTCATCGTAAAGAGCACTGCGCCAGGTGCCCTTCCATGTGATTAAAAAAGACATACACGTATGTGCAGAGGCTGCCGAGTTATGACAATCTGAATACGGAAGAACCAAAGAAGAGCTTTCCAAGAAATCGGTTTTTGCAAGTATGAGTTACATTTTGCGTAGCAGCCCCGTACTTGTAGTCAAGCTACATCAAAGAAAATTGCCACAGGAACTGTTGCATAAGTTCATATGGCGAACAGAGCATCCAGCACAGCAAGGAATAGCAAAAAGTGAATCTAGATAAATGCATAGGCCTGTCCCTCCGTCTTGAGCACTTACACGCGAAAGTGTTAATCTGACATTTTTTCCCTTCACGAAATGGTCTCTTTTAAGCATCTTCATCGTTAAGAAGTATGAAAGGGAGAACAAGAAAGAATGAAAGGAAGACAAGAAGGGCAAAGCCCACACAACTCACATGCTGAGAGGTTGTGTTGTGAACTATGTACAGAGGTTGTGTTGTGAACTATGTACAGAGGTTGTGTTGTGAACTATGTGCAGAGGTTGTGCAACTCAACTCAACTCAACTCAGCGACAGAGCGGGCATGTTTGAGCTGACAGAGATCATGCGGCAGAAAGAGGACTGCCAGTTTGCTCAGTTGCTCAATAGGGTGCGAGAAGGCCGCCACACTGAGAAGGATGTGCGGGTCATCAAGTCAAGAATCAGCAGACCACCAGCCAACACTGCTGACTCTGCTTCAGCAAATAGTGGAGAACAAAACCACAGCCCAGTTCTCCATCTGTACTGCAAACGCAAACTTGTGGAAACTCACAATGCCAAGCAGTTGGAGTCCCTGCAGACAGCTGCCATCACCAAGTTTGGAGCCTATAAGTTTGGAGCCTGCGGCACTACCATCTAGATTTGTTTTCATGGATTTGTTTCCATGCAGGCGCCTGCGGCGCCTTTACATGGCCTTGTTTACTGACCAATTTGGTCACATTTCATACAGGTCAAAGTGACCTTGACCTTGATGATGTGACCAAATGTGGCTCATGATGAAAGTATGACATGTGCCCCACACAATTATGAAGTTTGAAACAGTTATCTTTCATAGTTCAGGGTCAAGGTCACTTCACAATGTGTATACAATCCCACTTTGAAGAGCTCCTGTGACCTTGAACTTGAAGCAAGGTCAACCAAACTGGTATCAAAAGATAGAGCTTACTTTGCCCTATATACCAAATATAGGTCATGTATCCAATGTCAAAAACTTCCGAGAAAATTGGGAAAATGTGAAAAATGGCTGTTTTTTATACAACATTTATTGCCCCTGCGACCTAGACGTTTAAGCAAGGTCGAGTCACTGTGTATGTTTTTTGAGGCCTTGTCATCATACACCATCATGCCACATTTGGTGGTAATAGATTTAATAGTGTCTGAGAAAAATCAAACGTTAAAGTTTTTTTACGGACGACAGGACGCCCGGAAGAACGACACGGGTGAGTACATAGACTCACTTTTGCTTTGCATGTGAGTCAAAAAAGAAAGAATGAAAGGAAGAAAAAGAAAGAATGAAAGGAAGAAAAAGAAAGAATGAAAGGAAGAAAAAGAAAGAAAGGAAGAATGAAGAGAGGAAGAAATAAAAAGCTTTTGCACAATAGAGAGAGAAAGAGAAAAAAACACACTTCAGATTGGGGCATTCATGAATCATCTACATATCAACTACCAGATCAAACTCTACAACAACAGAAGAACAAGCACTCACCTTCTGCTTGAGCTGTGACTTCTGGAAGGATTCCAAGTCCTTGAAGGCTCGCCCGTGCTTGTAGTTCTCTATGGCCACCAGGATGTCTTCGTCCGAGCTGTCCACGCCTCGACAGTGCTTGCCCTTGCGCTTGAAGATGGGGCTGAGGTGGCGGCACTTGCCTCGTAGTACCTCCTCCCTCAGCTTCCGTGTGGGCGAGTCCTTGTTGTTCAGTCTGTGGACAGGGGAGGCAGGGAGGGAGGCACTCTGGAGCACCTCAATCTCAGTGCTGCCACCCAGGTGGGACGCCTCCCGCAGCAGAGTCTCCGCCACAAGGTTCAGGTCGGTTTCTACCGACCCCACAGACCCTCGATGGCGAACGCCGTTGTGAGCCATTGAAGACTCTCCACCAGGCAACGACGGACCCGAAGGTTGGTGGATGGCGGCAGAGGTTGGCGAGGTGTTGGACTTCTGTCCGGGTCCCTCACTGTCCACAGACCCTTGCTGGGCCAAGTAGAGCCGCCGCTGCAGGTCGAGGGAGGTGGGGGCGGTGGGACTGCAGTCCGCGACAAGGTTGCTTTCGAAGGCCAGTTCGTTGCTGTCCACCACCTCCTCGTCCATGTACTTGATGGCTTCACTGGCAGGGTCCGCCCACCTCGGGCCCTCCTCAACGCCAGCCTCCCCCCCAGCCACTGCCTCGGCACCCTCCTGCGCCAACACCGAGGGCCTGTGGGCCAGGAACATTTCTCCCGGGATCTTGGACAGGGCGACGGGCGTCTTCGCAAGGGGACTCGGAGTCTTCATGTTGGGACTTGGCGTTTTGGCTGCTGGACTTGGGCTTTTCGAGTTAGAACTCAAGGAGACAGTTTGGGACGAGGGGGACTTGGGAGACTTCTTGTCTCCCCGGGGAAAGCTGCTGCCGCAGCGAGAGCTGCCGTGGACCTGTATGACCTTGGGACGAGCCCCCTGGCCCATGAGCCCACCGTTGCCCGAGTCCTTGCACATGGTTATGTCCGGCACGGGCTCCTGACTGAGACAGGTCCGCACCGGGGAGAAGGGGGCCGCTCTGAGGCTGCCAGACCTGGACGCACAGTTGGACAGGACCGGGGGGACGGGACCGTCGGCCACCACGTGTCCGTTGGGAGTGAGTGCCACCTCCTGTTCCGCTGGAGGTTGGACGTCTACTGACACCTGACCTTTGCTCTCTGTCCCCACAGCGTTACCGGACAGGTTGATGACCTGCTCGTCCTCGATGTCACTCGCAGCTGTAGAGAGGACAGAGCTGGGCATGAACACGGAAGACCCCTCTCTCCAGAACAACTCATCAGTGGGACAGAGGAAGAAGGATCAGATTGTAAATAGCCAAACAGAAATACAGGCGTAATTACAACTTAGCTGGAAGTTACTCTTCACTGTGCAAACATGAAGCATATGAGACATTTGGATGCGCATAGATGAAAACCTATCCATCTGTATTTCACACCTCTTTGTTTTGAGGCAGTCATAATGAGACATGAGATTAGAAGGATCAGAGCTGTCGAGGGTTTTGGCTTAAGAGTTAAATGTGCAATTATTCTGCTACTCAAGCAGCACAAGGATCTCTGACAATGTCCATCTTCAATACCGCTATCACACATGTAATTAGCTTTGCATAATACAATGATCACACATGATAGTCCTAATACCATCAACTCCTAACACACACACAAAGCTAAAAACACCATGACAACACATGCAAAAACGCCCAAACATGATGAGTAACAAGAAGGGCAAAGCCCATACGACTCACATGCTTGACCTTTACATGACCTTGTCCTTCAGGTGACCTTCAAGGTCAAGGTCAAACAACTAAACCTACCAATGACATCATACACTAAGAACTGCTTTACACATTTTCCCTACCAAAATACATGTGACCTTGACCTTGACCTCTGTCATCCAAGGTCACGCAACACAAAGCTGTTAGTTCAAGACATAGGAAGCACAATGGTGCTTATTGGCACTTTCTACCATGAGATATGGTCACTTTTAGTGGTTCACTACCCCATTTTGGTCACATTTCATAATGGTCTAAGTGACCTTGACCTTGATGATATGTGACCAAATGTGCCTCATGATGAAAGTATAACATGTGTACTACAATGTTATGAAGTTATCTTCCATAGTTCAGGGACAAGGTCCCTTCAAAAGATGTATACAATCCAACTTTAAAGAGCTCCTGTGACCTTGACCTTGAAGCAAGGTCAATCAAACTGGTATCGAAAGATAGGGATTACTTTGCCCTATATACCATATATAGGTCAGGTATCCAATCTCAAAAACTTCAAAGAAAATTGGGAAAATGTGAAAAATAGCTGTTTATTAACATTTACGGCCCCGGCGACCTTGACCTTGAAACAAGGTCAAGTCACTATGTATGATTTTGTACGCCTTGTCATCATACACCATCATGCCAAATTGGGTGATGATAGACTTAATTAATGGTCTCCGTGAAAAATCCAACGTTAAAGTTTTTTACGGACGGCAGGACGCCAGGACGCCCAGACGCCCGCATGGACGACACGGATGACCTAGTATGAAAGCATAACATGTGCACTACAATTTTATGAAGTTTGGAAAAGTCATCTTCCATAATTCAGGGGTCAAGGTCACTTCAATATATGTATACAATCCAACTTTAAAGAGCTCCTGTGACCTTGACCTTGAAGCAAGGTCAAGTCACTATGTATGTTTTTTGACGCCTTGTCATCCTACACCATCATGCCAAATTGGGTGTTGATAGACTTAATAGTCTCCGAGAAAAATCCAACGTTAAAGTTTTAAACGGACGCCCGGACGAAAAGGGTGAGTACATACTCACTTTTGCTTCGCATGAGTCAAAAATGGACAAAATATGTACGTACATGCAACTGGAACATCCACTAATCCTAAATAATCTTCTCATGAAGTGAGAAATAATGGATGGAAAAAACACCCAAAAGATTTAAAACTCTGTATAGAGTTGCATCCAATTTCTCAGTAGAAAACTGACCAAAAAACCCCATTAAATCCCCTCGCCTAACCTGCACTTGACAACAAAATCAAATCCTCTGCAACGAATGCAAAGAATGCGACTTTCATATTCATTCTCATTCGAACCAAAAACATTTTGTCAAAGCACGGCAATTATAGATAATGAGTATCTAAAGTCAGCCAGTCATATTCCTTACCAATGGCCAGCAAATTGACACACAACACTGTAAACATTGAAATAACCCCTGAATCAAGTAATCGACCCCCCCAAAAATCCCATCCAAATAATCTGCCAACCTTCCGAAACATTGC
>JAWQFJ010003627.1:0-10000 GCA_034096865.1 Theodoxus fluviatilis
CCAGTGATAAGACTGGCCTTTGCTAGCCGAAGCTGGAAATCTGTGGTGCATCTCCTATGATAGAGTACTCCTTGGCAGTCCCATATCCAGTAGTCTCCCCTCCTGCAAGAGTGCATTACCTGCTCCGCAACCCATACTTGTCTTTTGACAAGCAGATTCTTCATCTTCCTCCCCTCACTGTTCTCTTTGTACTAGCTTGCCTAAGCCCCCCACCACCCTCCTGTCTAACCTCTCCCTCTCCCCAGTTTCATGGTTAAGCGGTGACGCTGTACATCAGTTTGTCAAATGCCTGAAGTGAATGTCTGACTCCTATGTTATTGAGTTTATTAAGTTACCTTTGAAGTGATTGACTGTTATTGTATATTGTAATGGTTGTGTATGTATGCGCCTTGAGCATGTCTTAACTCATGGTAAGGCGCTTTATAAATCCACACATTATTATTATTATTATTATTATTATTATTATTATTATTATTATTATTATTATTATTATTATTATTATTATATGCAAAGCGCAGTGCCATGGTTCAGTTCCTGGGATAGGAGAAATCTGGATTATTTCTTGTTGATAAATCATTTGACCCATTTCCCACAACTTTGTCATTGACCTGCTAAACTGATGACCCACCCACCCCCACCCACACCCACACCCACCCACCCCCACACCCCCACCCACACCCTCCCACCCACACCCCCACGACAACTCTACCACACCTATGAAGCTGAACCTGTGACACACTGGCGTGCATGCGAGATTGTTTACCATGTATATTGGTGGAAAAGCGAGCATGTACTGTGTGACACTACTATTGCTGCGACTGCTACTATATGTACTACCACTGGAGTGTCCCTGAAAGCCTAGTGGCCAGGGGACATCCACTGGCTCCAGCTGTATGTTCACTCTGTTTTAGAATCTGTATTCATTTTCTGCAAATAAAAGAGATCGCCCCAACGAAAATTGCCAGCTGTGGTTTGACTTTATGTATTTACATTTCATGTTCTTGCTTTTGAAGGACTTGTACTAGATTCACACAGAAAAAATTTCGTCCTTGACAAGCTCTCCAATCATCTGTCAATACCGGTACTGGGGTCTGTATAGGTTTTTGGTCTGAACGGTGTCTACATCTGTTTGCATGTCTGTCGATATATTTGTTGGCTATGTCAATGTGTGTGTGTGTGTGCATGGGTGTTCGCGTGCATGGGTGTTCGCACGCATGTGCGTGCACTTGTGCGGACCAGCCTATTTCCGTTTCTGTCTGGGCGTTTACAATACATTATAATGTCGTAGGTTGTTTGTGAGTGTAGGTTCCATGCATGCATTCATACACAAATGGTACGAATAGATATCCACACCAACGTAGGTTTTCTCCTTGAAAGCATCTGAACAAAATCTGTGGTGAAGGTACTAGCGAGAAACGCGAAGCGGTCAATCTTTACACAGTTACGTCCCCTTTACCACAGTACTCTGAGCTAGCCTGCTCGCCCTATTTAGTGTTGTCAAAGACTATACATTACTAAGACCGCGCACTCCGCTATTTTTGCTATACTCGGGGCGAGGTACGGATTTAGAGTTACGTCCCCCTTTTTCCGTGTCTTTTGACGCTGGCGAGAATAACAACAAATAGTCTGCAACTTTCGGCGGCTTGCATTCCTAATTCTGCAAACTACATAGATAATGCATACAGCAGAGGATAATTGCAATAAATCACTTACCTCAATGTATGAAAGAGGGCAGGTTTCTGCAACTAGGAATGCAGACGAATCTAGAATGCACTCAATTAATCTATGCCTATCCTGCTATATTATTCTGAAGGGCGGGGGAAGGGTAAGGAAAATGTAATACAAAAGTCTTTCCGCACGTTGTATTGTCTTCGTCATCACAGTTTTAAACAAAATTAGCATTTTTAACAACAGTATTTTCTCATGAGGTACTACAGTGAAAGGAGTTTATCTTGTGCATCACAAATAACATAGTTTTTCTTTTCTTTTCTTCCCCGTCAAATCTTGACGTCTTGAATTTTGCACCCATTTACTACATCTCGTCTCGTCTCGGGGTAAGCGGAAAAAGATTTTCCACAACAGCCGCATGAGAATCTGGCATTTTAAACATGATATTGCAGCGCAATTTTCTCCTCCGTGCCGTCCTTGCTTCATTTTCAGCTATGAGAGAATAAAAGCGTCAATTCTAATTCCTGCTAGAAACGCCATAGTGTTCAAAGTAATGAGAGGAAAAGCGTTCTAACCTATTGATGCCAGTCGCTTTCTCTAATGGGAGACCCAAGATGCCATCGCAGCCTACTGCTCGATCGTCTAGCTACTGCTCACAGCGCTGACCATATGCGTCTGGTGTTTATTTCTTTATATAGACCAGCTTGTTGGGGACGTACTTTCCCATGGAGAAAATTGTGTTTAGATCTTTTAAGAGAGACCTGGTTTACTGAGACTTTGATCCTCTTCCCAGTTCTTGTGTGGGAATTTTCATTTAAGTGTTTAAGATAACTCTCGCTTCTCCAGTCACGAACTCGGCTGATTCGTGTTCACGTGTATGAACGACGGAACGAACGACGTGTCACATATATAATTTCTGCCATCAAGAAATAATTTAAACCCTTGCACGCACTTGCATTCTGCCATTCATACACTAAACGTTATTCCTCTCGCACATGGCATAGATACACTCACTATACATGTGTAACTCGCACAAACGCTACCGGGGACACACACACACACACACACACACACACACACACACACACAAACACACACACACACACACACACACGCACACACACACACACACACACACACGGGGAAAAAGAAAGATCACTCTGTTGGAAATGAGTGCGCGGTCTTAGTAATGTAAATGGTCTTTGGTGTTGTGTGTACGAATTGACGATTGACGAAGACAATCAAGGCGATGTGATCTGTGTAATCAATTCCTGCTACGATGATGATTATGACTGGGATACAGGGCCCGTATTCACAACGGCGATTTATCTTTTTAACACTCGATTTATCCCCTAGCCCCGCGTTATCTTGATCGGTTAGATAAGGTACGCTCGTCAGAGGATCCTAGGTTGCGCTTTGCTATATATACTGGTTTCCAGCCAAGGGAGAGCGGAACAGGCAGTTGGAATCGTCTGAGTTTAGAGATAAATCGGAGTTAGAATAAATCGCCGATAAATCGCCGTTGTGAATACGGGCCCAGAAGACGTTTTGAATTCCAACCCTACAAACATAACGCAACTCTGCAACACAACAAAACCCATCACCCTACACCGTAGGACTCGGTGTCACGGCCGGGTGTATAGGACATTCTCATTAACGTACCTTGCAGGAGTTATCCTCGGCGCTCTCTGTCGAAAAACAACGCGTTAGGTAGAACCATCTAGTTCCGGTCGATTCTCGAAGCGTCTGCTAGATCGCTCAAAGTACATGTATGTGGGGGGGTGTCATGTAAACCTCGAATGAGTAGCAGCAGATAACTGTTTAGTTCTGGCTTGAATTGACAATTTCGTTTCCCTGGTCTGGCGAGGACCGAAAATTCACTATCATCGAGTCGAGTGATCAACTTGCCCGCACGGCGTAATGTATAGGCCTAACTTTTAAGATCGGGTCGATGATGACAAGAAAATGGCATTAAAACACACAAAAAGTTTCATTACAACTAAAATCACCGATTATATTAATAACTGACCATTTTTACACTTACAGCTAGTACTCAAACTTTACAACGCAAACAAAATACACCTGCGGGGAGTGGCGATCGTGGTCTCGCATCAAAACTCAATCAAAGATTATAGGTTACTTTGACTCAATGCACGAGTGATCGCTTCACTATCTGATCCGACATGGTATTCCAGCAAACAAGCAACTACTGCAACTTCGTGAAGTTATTGAAATCTCAAAGTGTGATGTCAGACATCGATTGACCGATCGAGTTCGACTGCAGCTGCCGGTTGCATTCTCGAACATTTCGTCTGCACTGAATACTATAGATCGCTCAACTTAAGTATGTGGGGGTGGAAAACAGTACTGTGTCAATAGCCATAACCATCGTGGCAAAATTATTGATGGAAAAGTTGTCAAGCTACATGGCATTCCAGCAAACAAGCAACTACTGCAACTTCATGAAGTTATTGAAATCTCAATTAAAGAGTGATATCAGACATCGATTGACCGATCGAGTTCGACTGCAGCTGCCGATAGGCGCTGCTCTCAAGCTCGTTTAAGTTGCTTGTGATCGTTTCGCTATCTGATCCGATAATAATTACTAAACATTGATATCAAAAGCACTATTCAAAATTGTTGGCTGGTGGTCTACCCCGCACAACTAAATTCTACGGTTAATATCATCTCCACAAGCCGAACTACGTGAAGTTATACATTACGCCGAGTGCGTGCAAGTTGATCGACTCGATGATAGTGAATTTTCGGTCCTCGCCAAATCAGGGAAACGAAATTGTCAATTCAAGCCAGAACTAAACAGTCATCTGCTACTACTCATTCGAGATTTACATGAAACATTATATCACACTAGCTCGATCGTCTGCTGGCGTAGTGACTATGGTTCGATCGCGTACATCTGCTAGCCAGCTAAGTATACGTACGGTGAGGTTTGTTTACTTATCTTCTGTGGGTTTTGTGCAGAACGTATACGTTAAAACAGTCTAATATGACTATTTTCGATTAGTTTTTAATGTAATTAATCTTTTTGCATGCTTTAATGTCATCCTTTTGCCACGATCTAGCGATCATCCCATGAGCTTCTATTTTTACCAGTCTACCGGAACTAGTGGAAGTAAAGGGACAAAACTCGGTCTGAATTTCCGATTCAGAAGTGAGAATGTCCTATGGACTGTTTAGATGGTTATTGTCCCCGGACAGATGATTCTTTAGAGGGAGTTATCTGCCCACTCGCCAACTAACGAAGGACAACACAAGGCAAAAATAAGAATATACATTTTAATAACCAAACAGCAACCCCACACACTTCCACACACAAACACATCTAATCATATAGTTGCACCGAGCAAAGTAAAAACGAGTTTGCACAATGATTCAAAACGCAAATTCGACATCATACGAAAATCGAGGCATCAATTGAATTGTTCACCTTCTCCACTCACCGGACGGCTCCGCGCCAAGGCTATATGTCAGTCACTTGGGGTTCACTGCGTCGCAATGATACAAGTTCAGAGTTTGTGTCCACATCCAAAAATACTCACACAAAATACACAGGGAAAACCATCGACGAATAAGTCGGTTTCCCGCCACACTGGCAGGTAGCAGCACATAAGACAGGAACTTGAAAATGAACATGAAACTTGAAACGAAACGGAGCAGTTGGAATCAAATCTGAAACACGCAATAGTAAAGCCGCTTACAGTCTCTAACGCAAATAATACAACATTAAACAACAGTGCAAACCATGTCGGCCTATATACGTTTTAGTGCACATATGTGGACCTGATAATTGCCAGTATGGCACGTCTGACAAAAGGTGGTTTGGATGAATGACATTTTAGTGATTATTATGCGATGTGATTACAAAAGAAAACGAGACAGCCCATTCACAAATAGCAAGTTACATTTTGACAGAGTTCTGTTAAATACGAAAAAAGTTCAAGCATGATTAATTTTTGGGCACGATATCTGACCAATAGCTGATATCACTTGCAGGTTTAGCCTTCACAATGGGCAAAGACCATTTGTGTTTGGTTGGTTCAAAGAAGCAATGTAAAATGGAATATGGCATGTCCAATCTATTTTCTAGATTGACAGGAACTGAAAGGCATAATCCCTAGTTCTGGCTACGACATAGTTGTGTTCTGATGAAATTTTCAAATCTGAAAGCTGTCATATTGATGAACAGCTGTCTAATTGGCACCAACGTATTTCAACGGGCTGACAGCCCATGAATGAAGTTCAGTTCAATTCGGTTGGTTCGGTCCAGTTCGGTTTAGTTCAGACAGAAAAAGAATGTTTAAGTACGCTATTTACCCCTCGCTGACTTCTTTAAGTGGCCATTAACATTCCATATACTTTGCAGAGTTTTTGTGTTTATGACATGTGTAACTTTGGTTTGTTTTTTAACAGACATAATTTCTTTATTGACCCATTGTCCTGCAAAGCTAAACACTACAGCATGGTGATGTGTAGTAATAGCAGCAGCAGCAGCAGTAGTAGTAGTAGTAGTAGTAGTAGTAGTAGTAGTAGTAGTGGTGGTGGTGGTGGTGGTGGTGGTGGTGGTAGTGTAGTAGTCGTAGTAGTAGTAGTAGTTGTTGTTGTTGTTGTTGTTCTAGAAGTAGTAGTAGTAGTAGTAGTAGTAGTTGTTGTTGTTGTTGTTGTTGTAGTAGTAGTAGTAGTAGTAGTAGTAGTAGTAGTAGTAGTTGTTGTTGTTGTTGTAGTAGTAGTAGTAGTAGTAGTAGTAGTTGTTGTTGTTGTTGTTGTTGTTGTTGTTGTAGAAGTGGTGGTGGTGGTGGTGGTGGTAGTAGTAGTAGTTGTTGTTATAGTGGTAGTAGTAGTAATAGTAGTAGTAGTAAAAACATCAACAGTACCAATAGTAGCAGCAATAGCCGCAGTAGCAGCAACAGCAATAGCCGCAGCACTACTAGCAGAAGTAGTAGTAATGGCGGCAGCAGCAGTAGTGGTATTAGCAGTAAAAGCAGTAGGATTGGTGGTATTACTACCAGAAGTAGCAGCAGCAGTAGTGGTAGTAGTGGTAGTAGTAGTAGTAGCAGCAGCAGCAGCAGCAGCAGCAGTAGTAGTAGTAGTAGCAGCAGCAGTAGTAGTAGTAGCAGCAGTAGTAGTAGTAGTAGCAGCAGTAGTAGAAGTAGCAGTAGCAGCAGTAATAGTAGTAGCAGTAGTAGTATAGCAGTAGCAATATCAGTGGCAGTAATAATCCAAATGATGATTCTGCCTGCTTCGGTTGTATTGTCTCCTCTGGAAACTTTTCGTGGTACAGAACCAAAGGTTTCATCACACGGAGGAGTTTTTCCTCGACTGATGATGTGCATCTACACTACGAGAGATCTCCTCACAACAAACACAGACTGCACTCAGAGAAGGACATGCGGTCCCGAGACTCTGGTGAAGACGCTGGCCACGGCGGTCAGGTTCTCAAGTCCTCCTGGCATCGACATTTCTTCCCTCTGCAGACTCTTGCCATGAAGGGTAAAGGTGCTGAGGGCTGCTCGTCCCGTGTGCTGAGCAGCAAACGCTGCCACTTGGTCTCCATCGAGAGTCACAGCGCTTGCTCCAGGTCCGGGCCCGTCCTTGTCTGGCTGAGACTGCTCGATTCGCCATTCCCCCTGACCCGTTGACGTCACCTGGATCGAGTGGCCCTCCTCCCCCACAAAGCAGGCAACGCCCTGGTCACTGCAACCACTGGCGGAGGTCATGACGGGTAAGCGAAGACCAGGGGTCAAGAGGCTGGCTGTCCGAGTGGTCATGTTGAAGCAGTGGAGGTCGGTGTTGTATTCCTTGAACCAGTAGGACTGAGGCCCCAGGCCCCCTGCCACCAGGACCCAGTCGCCCACAGCTGCAGCTCCACAACGGGAGACCGGGAAGACGAGCTGGCCGAGTCTCTGCCACTTGCGGTGCCCCACGGGCAGGGTCTCCACGCTGGCCAGCTGGTCCTTGCTGCCCTCGCCCGCCACCGCCACCAGGGAACCAGATCCTGCAGCCGTCATGGCGTGATTATGTCGAGCTTCCACAAGGTCCGGACCACGTCGCCACTGTCGTCTGAGGGTGCACAGCACAAAACAGCCGTTGCTGGCCAGAGAGCAAGCCGTCTTGGGAAAAGGCAGCGTCTGGCGAGACGAGTTGCCTTTGCTGACCGGAAGGCGCTCACCGCCAGTGAGGACTAGTTCTCTCCCTTGGACAGCCGCGGCAGCCCCAAGCGTCGTGAAACCTGTTGGAGGCGGAAGTGAGGACCAACGACGCTCCTTCCTCAGCCAGACCAGGACGACAGTCTGTCCAGCGTGTCTTCCAATCACCAACACAGACTCGTCGCCGACCCTGGATCCTCTCAGTGATGTTGCAGATGGAATCACCGGGGCATCTTGTGTGGGAGAAATATCTATGCGATGACGGATTTCTTCTTGGATGGATGCCTGCAGTGCAGGGTTGCGGAGAACACGCTGGTGGTACATCACTTTGTTGCAGAGGTGATGGGTCGAAACGCGATCCAGATACACTTCCGCAAAGAGCCTCACTTCTGACGCGTTGGAGGAGTTGTTGGCAGTCAGCCATAAGAGTACGGCATCGAGCACTTTGTCTTCGTTGCTTATGATGGCAGGATGGCGCAACAGTGACAACAGATCGTCTTCCCCTAGCCGAAGGAAATCATCACTTCCAGCCATGTTCTCGAAGTGGTCAGCAATGGTTGAACTGCTCTTTTCGAGCAACGAAGGCAGGCAGAAATGGCGTGCGATCATGTACAGACCGAGAGCGTCATCTTTGGAAGCAGAAGACGCCATGATTTCGTCACAGTGGATCTTGAGAGCGTCCATCTGCATCAAGTCCGCTGCCTCCATGACCGCCAAGGCGTTCTCAGCCGTAACGGATCTTCTGGAGCTGAAGTAGAAATCAGTCACGCACGTCCAGGTATCCATGGTGACTGCCGGCAAGCTGACCTGGTTCGATCTGGTCTCCAGCATGTCCGTGGCCAGCAAGGCGTCGAAGAAGGGAGACAAGGCGGCGAGCAGGACTTTGGAGGCCTGGGTTTTTCCATCCCGCAACACGACGCCGATCTCCATGTGTCGGCCACTCTGCAGGAAATGATCCAGCCTGGACAACAGCTGTCCATGATGCGCCTCCGTGAGCCTGTTCTGAAATGAAGAAGGCAGTCCTCACAAAATGGGCATTCGAAAATAGCAAGCACAAGCAAACAGGAGTCAACCATTGATCGAATGGGAGTGAATTATCGTTGATACAACAACTCTACTTGAATCACTTTTCGTGTCTCCACTCGAATCACCGCTCGAATCGTTATCTACAAACCACATATTCAACCAGCAACCACATTCGATTCACCACTTGTATCACCATTCAAAAGTCTCTACTCCAGTCACCGTCCAGGGCCCCCAATTTGTGTCACTGCCCACCAATCAAAGCACCAATCGTTTCACCACTAGAAACATTAGAATCACAAACTATACTCCTCTATGCAAAAAGCAACCACCAAACGCACTTTCGTCCTTTGAGTTGATTTCAATAGAGAAACAGAGTAAGTCACATCAATGTGTTGCTTTGTTAAAGAATAAATATCGCTCACAAAAATTACATATACACACGTGAATTAATCTGATGTTGTAACCCAGTTGCAGTTGAGGATAACAGGGCCACGTCGTCAGCAAACAGTAATGGAAATCTCTCGATCACGCCTGAACACCGTACTTTCCATGCTCTCGAACATATTCTGCCACAATGTTAATGTACATTAAGAAAAATGAAGTGCTCTCTTTCGTCCCCTGTTTTACGCCAACCGGGCATGAGAAGAAGTCGGAATTTTGGTTGAACACAGAACTATACGTTCGAATACACTGCCTTAAGATCATTGGTACAAGTTGTTGATAAACCATTACTCACCACTAAGTTCCAAAGTTGAGAACGATCGACTGAATCGAAGGAGTTTCTGTAATCTACGAAAGCGACGTACAGCTTACCTCTACCCTGTCCAAAAACGTGCTTCATGGCTATGGAGTGCAGCGTGAAAACATGGTCGATCGTAGAATGATCTGGTCGAAAACCAGCTTGCTCTGCACAAATGTTATTCTCGATGTCCAAACAGTTACGCAAACGTCTCGCTATATATAGCATCCACTAAAAGATCTTGCTGAAGACGGGCAATAGACAGATGCTTCTGAAGTTGTCTGGGTCAAGTTTATTATTGCCTTTTTTGTAGATGGGGACTATACCATACACTTGTTTGGGATATTTTCTGGTTTCGAACTTGTAGTTAAATAGCTTGTGGAGGAATGGAACCATCTTTCTG
>JAWQFJ010003628.1:5000-10000 GCA_034096865.1 Theodoxus fluviatilis
GACGACACGCATCGAATCTGCCAGACACCATGGAGACCAAAGGATACCTCAGGACGACCACGCTCCTCATCTTCCTGGCCCTGACATTCACTGCAGGTAGGAAGACGGTAGTGTGCTACAATGACCCTGGGAGACTAAAACAAAGGCGAATAGAAAACAAGCAGGATATAATGATATCTCTCATTTAGCTATGCATTCCAAAGTTATTTTGATACACTCAAGATGTTGTTTTTACCTCATAAAGAATTATTTAATATATTTTATAATGAAACCGAATTCCATATTTTTCATACATTTCAAAGACAGCAGTTTCACTTCTATCAACATGCTGTATTCACAGTTAAGCAGGCAGAGTCCTATTCTCTGTAGACGTCCTTTTTAACAGTACAATACAGTACAATTCAACACAACACAGTACGATACAGCACAATAAAACGTAATGCAATTCCATGCAATACAATGCAATGCCATGCTAGCAGTTCAATATCGTACAGCACAATTATATCTTATTCATCCTGTAGGGAAATTTCCATGTTGATCATCACAACAACAACAAACAACACCAACAAATTCACCGTCTAGAAATCAAGTAGCAAATTTACATAATCAAATACATGAATACAAGAACATTATATTGCAAAGAATAGAAATAGTACAAACGGGCTGTCGAATTATTCAAATCAACAATAACATTTGGAATGTCGGGGCTGCTACTAAGAGTTTAGTGTGAAGTTTGCACAGCCTGGTGAGGTCTGGTGGATGGGAGAAGTTCTGTAAAACTCCACGGGTGTTGCTAAACTTTTTTTCCCTGAACATCAAATAAAAGTTGAATGGGGTTTCCGTAATACAGCAGCCAACTCTTCGAATGGTCTTATGTACCTTTCCCTCGTCTTGCTTGTAGGATTTACCACCGCAACTGACGACACAAACTATAATCACACTAGAGACAGCACTATGATACATCTACAGCGTGTCGAACACGCGTCAACTATTTGTAGCTCTCTGATATAGTACATGCAGTAAGACAGTTACTTCGTTAGGTCGTCTACGTTATCAGATCAGACATTTTTCGAGTCGATAACTACAGCAGCAAGATGCACGTAGTTCTCAGCTCTTATTACTTCCTTGATATGCACGGACTCATGGGGTGCTTGGGCGCGTCTAAAATCAATACAGAGTTCTTTGGTCCTCGAGGCATATATGAATGAGGGAAGAAAGGAAGGACATTTTACGGCTTAACAGCCTCTGTAAGCTATATAAGGTTATTGACCACGAAAGTCACAATAGCTGGTCACAGTAGGAGCAAGTTAATTAACGATTTCCTTAATTATTCGCCGCTTACTAATCTTATCGGGAGACGCAGTGGGTCTATTTTCGCGCCTAGCCCACAGGGGGTCATTTGAGAAGAGTGTCATCACACCATTGTGCAAACTTCAAAACATTTAAATGATAGACGGAATCGCTGTCTTGAGTAATGTTTGCCTCCCTGTACCATTGTCATGTGAATTTGACAAGACTGCAGTCGTCATTAGCTGAGGTGTACAGAGTGTATAAACATGGATCTAAAGCTGTACACTGGGATGGGACAGTTACCAAAGAGGATCTGGGTTGCAATCACACTTCCTGGTCTGACATGCTGACACCCGTGGGTCAGATAAAAGGCACACTTAACGGGAGATAAGGCGCTCTTCGTGGCTTAACGCTCTCCTGGAAGAATACGCCGCTCGATAGTGTTGACAGTGCTGAAATAAACAAGGAGATTCGGTCTGACAGAGTTGCCTGCAAAATCTAGGAGTGAACACACTTGGGGCAACACATACATGTACAGTGTAGGATCATTGACACACATGCAGATCTGCAGGCAGACAAGTGAACCAGTCAAATCTTTCAGGAGCTCTGTTCGGGACAACGCGTCTACAAGCTGTTACAATAGGTGACCAGTCAGACGTGCTACAACCAGCTTCCAACAAGCTGTTACAATAGGTGATCAGTCAGACGTGCTACATCCAGCTTCCAACAAGCTGTTACAATAGGTGACCAGTCAGACGTGCTACAACCAGCTTCCAACAAGCTGTTACAATAGGTGACCAGTCAGACGTGCTACAACCAGCTTCCAACAAGCTGTTACAATAGGTGACCAGTCAGACGTGCTACAACCAGCTTCCAACAAGCTGTTACAATAGGTGACCAGTCAGACGTGCTACAACCAGCTTCCAACAAGCTGTTACAATAGGTGACCAGTCAGACGTGCTACAACCAGCTTCCAACAAGCTGTTACAATAGGTGACCAGTCAGACGTGCTACAACCAGCTTCCAACAAGCTGTTACAATAGGTGACCAGTCAGACGTGCTACAACCAGCTTCCAACAAGCTGTTACAATAGGTGACCAGTCAGACGTGCTACAACCAGCTTCCAACAAGCTGTTACGATAGGTGACCAGTCAGACGTGCTCTAACCAGCTTCCAACAAGCTGTTACAATAGGTGATCAGTCAGACGTGCTACAACCAGCTTCCGAGGAAGATGAATGAACGAATCAATGGATGAGTTAATGAAGTTTTACGGCCTATTAGTCTTTTAGGCCATTAATTAAGAGATCGACAAAACTCTATAAAGCGCTTCAAGTCACGATTTCCTAGTTATTCGCCTTCTACGAATCGTCTAGGGAGACGCGGTGGGTCTATTCTCACCCCCAACTCACAGGGGTCTATTCTCACCCCCAACCCACAGGGGGATCAAGGTAGAGGAATAGTGCATGCACTTTTCCAAGACAACGGTAGTTGGCCCATGCCAAAACGGTGTTAAGTCAACATTGGACTGCTGTCTCAAACAAACGCGAACATTGAAAGAGAGTTTGCAAAAAGTTGCTCGCATTAGCTATGGCTGCAGCTGAGGGCGTTTGCATAACGTGTTACCCTAAAAAAAAGGAGCCGCAAACACTGCCACAACAAAACTAAGTACTCCTGCTTTTGCCGATGAAGAAAAAGGTTCAAAATTAGAACCAAACAGAAGAACTCACACACAGTTTAATGGAACAATATTTTCCCGTATGCTTTCCTGACAAATGAAGAAAAACGGTATACAAAAATCATTGAAAAACTTACAGTTGATTCATGCATGACAGGTAAGAGCAAAAGCAGCAATTTATATGGATGGATGGAGTTTATGGCCTATCCGCCTTTTAAGGCTATTTAAGGTCTTCGATCACGAAGAATCAATCAGTAGAGCTGATAAGAATAAGACCAAGTCGATTCATGATTTTCCTGCTTATTCGTCTCTTGGAAATTGCTTAGAGAGGCACGGTGGGTGTATTCTCACCCCCATCCCACATGAGGAGTCATTCTAGTCCACTAGAGACTCATTCTAGTCCACTAGAGACTCATTCTAGTCCACTAGAGACTCATTCTAGTCCACGAGAGACTCATTCTAGTCCACTAGAGACTCATTCTAGTCCACTAGAGACTCATTCTAGTCCACTAGAGACTCATTCTAGTCCACTAGAGACTCATTCTAGTCCACTAGAGACTCATTCTAGTCCACGAGAGACTCATTCTCGTCCACGAGAGACATCGCCTACCGGCGAAAGTGTCTCGAGCCCAGTTGACATCACGTAATGGAAGGTTTTCGTCCGAAATATGCATGAGGAGGTCACACGAGAGGCTTGTGGGATAGCCGATCTACTCCCTGACATACGCCGTTAAAGTAGTTCTAAGACTATTTCGCACAAAACTCTTAACTTACTCTTGTTGAGGCAATAAGTAAACGTTTATTCGATAAAATAACATGTGTGTGTTGAAATGGAAAAATTTTTGACATCTGAATGATTTCTGTAAAAAGTGGAGAGAACAATAGTATCAGAACGAACTATTTTTGGAGCAATGCTTTAATGCGAAGTGCAAAGTCTATTACGCATTCATTGCGAACTGTGCCAGAGTCAATACTGACTCGGGTTCACAGAATGTGGGGATTAGCACCAAGAAAGCAGCTGATCTCCATGCTGTGGACATGCCCAGCCCATGGAAGGCGGTCGTGACAGTCAGGCATAGCCCCTGCCATCCTCCCAGGGCCATCTTGTGGCGAATTATCCACAGGGTCCAGACCCGATGATCGCCTACGCCTGCGCATCAGGGATGTCTGCAAACGTGACATGCAGCTGTTGGGCATCGTCCTTTGACAGCTGAGATTTAATGGTAGAGACGTGTGGTGTCGGCGGGCATGGTGTTCGCAGAGAAAGTGTGGACGGCACAGTACGACGACGACGACGAGGGGGAGGGGGAGGGGGAGGAGGAAGAGGAGGAGATGATGATGATGATGATAACGATGACGATGACGACGACGATGACGACGACGACGACGACGACGACGATGATGATGATGATGATGATGATGATGATGATGATGATGATGATGATGATGATGACGATGATGATGATGATGATGATGGTACGTGGATATTTACAACCTATCAGCCTTTGTAGGCTATGTAAGGTCTTTGACTACAAAATTCCCAGAGCTGGTGAGAGCGTGTTCAAGTCATCTCGATTTCCTCATTAATTCGCTTCTTAAGAATCACGTAGGGAGACGCAGTGGGTCTATTCTTACCCCGAACACAAGGGTGATGGGCATGATGAGAAGAAGACACGAAGACTGCAGGCAGCGCTCTGTGCTCGCTCTACTCCCTCAGCGTTCCCCTGCCAAGGCCCAACATGCATGGGAGACTTTCACTGCAGATTATGATATTTAAGCCGTTAATGTCGCTTCTTGCCAAACTGGCTCCGAAGTGCAGACAATCGTCTTTTGAGAAAAAAATTAGGTCAATTCTCACTGTAGGCCTTGGCCTGTTTACTTCAACATCATCGTAGAGGACACGCTTCCTTCTCGTCCTTGCAGTGTTCACTTCTTCTCACGCCAGCAGCCTACCTCTTCTAAAAAGTTATTTCTCTCCCTCTCCTCATCTCCCCCACCCCCACCCCTCCACCTTGCAGTGTTCACTTCTTCTCA
>JAWQFJ010003628.1:15000-35000 GCA_034096865.1 Theodoxus fluviatilis
AAACTACCTGCCTATATAATAAGGGGTATTTTCCTCACAATATGATTGCATCTAAAAATACCTTCCCTTCCATTTTGTCTGACCTGCAGCTCGTGTTGTGATTGAAGTGAGCACAGAAACATTTGTGACCCTATTTTTACTGATAAGATTGCAGACAGGTGAAGGACGTTGCGTTCTGTCAATAGTTCTAGGTTTAGTGAGCATTCTGTTTCACTTGAAGGGGATTCTATTCTTCAAATGCTATGATAAATATAATTTCCTCGTCTTTTAGATACTTATCCAGTTCTGAAAAAGTTTGTAATGCACGTTTTGGGTGAGGTATATCCCTTATCTTTCTAAAAGTAGTGTCGGACCACGTCTCGACAATACATTCTTTCTCGTTTATTCCACAGCCGTGATTTGCTATTTATTTGTGAGGTGTGTGCGTGTGGATCAATCTGTTCTAGTCGATATTGCCAGCTTAATTTCCCCTCCTCCAAGAATGGAATCAATTTACTCATAAATCTTGAGATGAGGAATCCTCCAGAACGAAGCAATCCTCAACTTCCTCCACAATTCTAGCAATCATTTTGATGGTAGATTTTTCCACTACAGACGTTTGAATGTGAATAGTTTCACGGCCTTCTCGAAATCGTGAACCTCAGTCCTTCGCAATCGTCCGTTTTTACAGCATTATATCATCATTATCATAGCATTTGATTGTTATTTTCCATTCCATTTCCATAAATAATTGCACTTCTCCGTTTCAATTTCTCTTACGTACTCAACAAATGGCTGGGGTATATTTATAAGGAAGTATTTTAGTTTAGACACTACCAAAGTTTGTATGATTGCTGCCTCTCCGCACAGTTTCACCTTCTCCAAGTTCTAAGTGCATTCTTTCTTTCTGGCGTGACACCTTTATAGGAAAATCCGAGGAGTTGGTCGAGAGCTCTGTATCCCAAATCATGAAATGGTCATAGGTCCCAGTCTACATCATGTTCGGGACAGAGTTTCACAATGAGGTGTCTGAGCGGTCCTATTCGAATTACTTGTGGGTTTTTCCTTCTCTATTCAGTATCATACCTGAAACACTTTTGAGTATGAAGGAGTCCCGAGGTTTGCTTCCCGTGAGATCTAGGATCCGTCCGGCACGAACTCGGTGTTGTCAACAAAACCATACTTTTCGATATCAGTTGTTACCTAGTTTAATTCCTTTCGTACTCTTATCATTGTGACAAATGTGATTCAACACTTGAGATTGAGAGAGAGACATATATCCAGACACTGGATCACCTTAACGACAGCTCCTTTGGATCAGGACTAGCTTCGTCAGTAGTCCGTTTGGAACGATGCGAGGTGAAGATTTGTGAAGCAGAGTTTTTATTAATCTATATGTAAGATAGAATAACCAAATCTAAATGAAGTTAAAGCTTTAAATATCAAGTCTCTAGATAGTGAATCAAATGCTTTTACCAAATCAACAAGCACAAGACAGTTTTTTTCTGATGGGAATACGAGTACATCATGCAACAGTCACACGTTTTCTTAAGTATTTTTCCCTTTCTTGTAACATATTTACTTTGCATGAGAAACAAGACTAAAGCACAGAAAACAGTTTTCGAGAAAGGCTTAGTGAAGATAAGCCATGTGTATAGTTTCTTATATTTACGTCACTATAAAAAACAAAAACAAAAACAACACACACACACACACACACACACACACACACACACACACACACACAATTATTTCCTTCACGAACATGCTCGTTTCTTCTGAAACGTTCATGAATAAATACACAATGTTGTGGTTCAATTATCTCATATTGTCATTTTGCGTACTTTAGACTTGTTTTCTCATATTCGATCACATTATGACAAAGAGCCGTTTTATTGTTTTCCCAATGCAGGAGGATGCTTCCCTCTCTCTGAATGTAGGATAGTTTCCCTTCTTAATATGACATATTTATGCAATTTATCATGAACACAGACTAAAAAAACTAGACTTTGAGACAGGCACAACGAATGCAACAGAAAGCAATAACTAACATGCTGTTTTAGAATCTCTCACATTTTTTCAACTGAAAAGGGACAATGAAAAGGTAAAAAGAACTTCTGAACAGAAACATGTAAACTCTCCGTCTGTTCCGATGAGGAGAACCTGCCACGAATTAGCAGGTATCTCAGATTAGCCGCTGACCGCAGCAGCTGGAGACACGTCGCCAAGACTGGCATCCAGGCCAGCGAGAAGAGGAGACAGGAGCAGTGGGAGGAGAAGAGAGAACGCAGACGACAGAGAATAGCGTCGGCATCTACAGAGCAAAGCCAGGACTTCACTTGGGACTTCACTTGTGACAAATGCAACAGAGCATGCCGCTCAAGGATCGGGCTCTACAGCCACAGAGTGCGCTGCCGCTCAACCCAGGACTGACCAAACGTGGCTCATACTCCATGGTCGCACGAGACTGACGGATGCCAACGACAGATTGGGTGGCTGCCTGGAAGCGAGATTGGGGATGTAGGTAGCGCCTGGGAGAGACGCTCGTCGTCCTCCAACAGGTGCTGAAGCCTTTGAACCCGTATCTCAGGTTGGGTGGCTGCCTGGATGCGAGATTGGGGATGTAGGTAGCGCCTGGGAGAGACGCTCGTCGTCCTCCAACAGGTGCTGAAGACTTTGAACCCGCGTCGCAGTTTCTCCGTTCCCGAAAACTATTTTGTTACAAACGGGACTCGACCGTCTTCAGTGTGCATGTCTCGCCGGACGAGGAGATCTTCCCCTCTCCAAACTGTCTGCGGATGGCATCACTCCGGATTCAACAGAGATGTTGGGTTCATGACGCACTGCAGGTGAACAGAGCACGCCAGCATATGTGCCAGATCTCTGCTGCCCGGGACGTCTAGGGGGTGTGAACACCTCTCAGCCTTCCCTCTATAAAGCCGTCGCCCACCAGTCTCTCACAACTTTGGCTTGAAGAAGACGATATCCCAAAGCTCGCCATCATGTGGGAAGGAAGCCGTCAAGAGTAAAGCTCGTCTGGACAGGACGAGCGCTCGCACTTGCATGCAAAGCTGTCTTATTTAAGTAAGAATACAATTACAGGCGGTCTTGCTGTCGTAATATACCTCCCCAAGTGTATGTGGGTCTGTTTGTCTGTCTGTCTGTGTGTGTGCCTGTTCGTCTCTCTGCCTCTGTGTTTTTGTGTCTCTCTCTGTCTGTATGTGTCTGTCTCTCTGTGTGTCTGTGTCTGCGTGTTTCTCTGTCTTTCTCTGTCTGTCTTTCTGTATGTCCGTCTGCCTATCTGTGTGTGTGTGTGTGTGTGTGTGTGTGTGTGTGTGTGTGCTGTCTGTCTGCGTGTCTGTCTGTGTGTCCGTCGTTCTGTGCCCGAGTAATGACCTGCCACTAGGGAGGGCACGCGAGTTTGCCCGGACTACGGGTAAAAAGCAGGTAAAATCATAATAAAATATTACTTTGGGCTCTTACCGTAGTCGTTGCTCGAAGACTTTGCTATCTCATACAGTTTAAATATGCCGCCTTATATGTCCTCACCCAACAAATCCCATTGGTTCTTCCGGGGAGAGCACTGATCAGTGATGACAGGTCGATTGCCCTCCGAGGGAGTGAACTCCAGGCGCAATATACCACATTGTCTATTTGTGTGTCTGTCTCTGTGTCTGTGTGTCTGTGTGTCTGTCTCTGTGTCTGTGTGTCTGTCTCTGTGTCTGTGTGTCTGTCTCTGTGTCTGTCTGTGTCTGTGTCAATGTATTTCTCTGTCTTTCTGTCTGTCCGTCTGCTTGTCTGTGTCTGTCTCCGTGTTTGTGTGTCTGTCTATGTACACAGTACACAGTACACACAGTACACAGTAATTTATTGCGCCAAGTGACATCATTTAAAAAACGAGCACGAGGAAAACTAAGTGATGAAGGCTAAAAGAAACAAAACAAAAAGCCAAACACACGCATCGCTTACACACCCTAACACGCCGTTTATGCAAAAAACATGGACATTTCCCGATGTACCTCACTCACGACACACACGCAGCAGCACGCAGACAAGAGATAAGACTGCACCTGAAACCAAAAGGGTTAACTGGTAAATGGGGCAATATACAATGAACAGTTAAAGTTACTATTTAAGAACTGTTGACAAAAGAGGAACAAACTAAGATGATACACCCACCCACCCACCCCCCTTTTAAGTGGCAATAAATAATACATATGAACAGAGACAAGACCACTAAGACGTACCCCCCCACCCCCCCACCCCCATCCCACCCCCCGTCACCACACAAAAGAATACAATAGAACAATACAAAAACAACCCTGCGCAAGTGAAAGCTACAAGAAGACCAACCCTTCCCCACCCCCACCCCCTCCCTCACCCCTCCCCCCACCCCCAACCACACTCAGTAGCAGTCCATATAACCCAGAGGAAGCACAAAAGAGAAAGTGGCACTGTCATAGATGTGGAGAAGTGTGTGCGCACCGCCGACAGGATCAGCGGCGGCAAAGCTGCCTGGGGAGGTTCTGGACAGCGTTGAGCTCCGTCACCGCCGTGGGGAAGAACGAGTTCTGAATACGGCATGTGCGCGTTTTGAGGGACCTGAAACGACGGCCAGAGGGAAGGAGCTGGAAGAGGGAAAAAGCAGGGTGGGAGGGGTCCGCCACAATCTTACGGGACTTGCGCACTATGCGCTGGGCGTAGATAGAGGCTAGGGAGGGCAGATCACGGCCAATGATCCTGCCAGCAGCGTGCACGACACGCTCCAGCTTGTCTTTCTGCTGTTGAGTGGCCCCTCCGAACCACACACAGATGGAGAAGGTAAACGAAGAAGATCATCTCTGCTATATACATGCAAACTTTTAGCTCTCTCGATCACCATACAAACGACGTACAGACCAAACAAAAGAGCCATCATCTTGTCGCCCTGACCAACCGGCGCCATCTTACCTGGTCTGTCGTTTTGTGTGTGTTTTGTGTGTCTGTTGTTCTGTCTGTGTGTGTGTGCGTGAGTGTGTGTGCGTGTGCGTGTGTGTGTGTGCGTGTGTGTGTGTGTGTGTGCGTGTGTGTGTGTGTGTGTGTGCGTGTGTGTGTGTGTGTGTGATATGTCTGAGTGTCTGTCTTTCTGTTTGTCATGTCTGTGTGTCTGTCTATCTGTCTGCCTGACCCTGTCTGTCTGTCTGTCTGTCTGTCTGTCTGTCTGTCTGTCTGGTCTGGTCTGGTCTGGTCTGGTCTGGTCTGGTCTGGTCTGGTCTGGTCTGGTCTGGTCTTGTCTTGTCTTGTCTTGTCTTGTCTTGTCTTGTCTTGTCTTGTCTTGTCTTGTCTTGTCTGGTCTGTCTGTCTGTCTGTCTGTCTGTCTGTCTGTCTGTCTGTCGGTCTGTTTGTCAGTGTGTGTGTGTGTCTTTGTGTCAGTGTGTCTGTGTGTCTGTGTGTCTGTGTGTCTGTGTGTCTGTCTGTCTGTTGTGGTCATGTCTGGTCTGGTCTGGTCTGGTCATGTCTGGTCTAGTCTGGTCTGGTCTGGTCTGGTCTGGTCTTGTCCTGTCTGTCTGCGTGTTTCTCTGTGTGTCTGTGTGTCTATATGTCCGTCCGTCCGTCCGTCCGTCCGTCCGTCCGTCCGTCCGTCCATCCGTCCGTCCGTCCGTCCGTCCGTCCGTCTGTCTGTCTGTCTGTCTGTCTGTCTGTCTGTCTGTCTGTCTGTCTGTCTGTCTGTCTGTCTGTCTGTCTGTCTGTCTGTCTGTCTGTCTGTCTGTCTGTCTCTCTCTGTATCTATCTGTGTGTCTGTGTGTATGTGTGTGTGTGTGTGTGTCTCTCTCTGTCCGTCTGTCTGTGTATCTGTCTGGATGCAAGCATGCTAGTGCACCTCTCTACGTGTGAGTGTATGTGTGTGTGAGTGTGTGTGCGCGCGCGTTTGTGTGTGTGTGTGTGCGCGTGTGTGTTTCTGTGTGTGTGTGTGTGTGTGTTTGTGTGTGCGTGTTTTTATTGTTGTTATTGTTGTTGTTTATTGTGTATGCATTGTTGTCTGAGTGTGTGCGAGCACCTGTTTGTCTTTCCTTCAGTTAATCAGTGGATTAATTTAAAGGTCCCCCCTGCTTATGCCTGTCTCCCCATCTTTTCATCCATCCGTCCATTTGTGTCACTTAGTCTTGAAAAAAGGGCTGTACTTTCTTTGGAGGTTTTTTTTTCGTACATGGAAAATATAACCGCCTCTAGAGGAAATTCATTCCGTTAGTAGGACATTCGTAAACTCTACGTGCAGGCTAAATACATGTAAGTTCAAATCGGTACCGTAGTAACTTTGCAGCAAAATAAAATGTTGTGGAGTCATACAGTGTGAGGAATGGGACGAGTACGGCAGCGAGGACTTTGTAATCAACACTTCAGCCGCAGTCTTTTTCAGACGTTCCACTCGCACTTATGATTTGACGACTTGAATCAGACTCATACGTCTCTATCTCCGTATTGCCACATTGTGCATTTCGTGACATAATTTTCTACTGGAGTTTATTTACTTAAATTTTCTACTGGCCAACTCAGGTTTTTTCTTTCTTTCTTTTCAGACGGGGTGCATCAAATGCACGAACGGACGGCCTGTCTATTCCACCCTCTGTCCTTGTCGAACGCCTGTAAGCCAAATAACCAACTTGTGCTACGAAAGCTGACCCTGGCCAGATCCAAGCTTAGATATCCACCTAATGTTGATTGTGCGAGGGATTTAGACAACAACTATTTATCGAGTAATACAACTGATTCTACATTTGAAAGGACAGTGTGCTGTCGTGTTAATACCGGAGACTGCACAGTTCCGATCGAACTTCCCTCTCAGAAGCGCGGCGTCCTAGGAGTGTTTGCTGGCTTTGTGGACAAGTGCAGAGCTGGGGGAGCTTCTCAGTGTGACCTGACCAACATCACCCAAGACGGCGCTGTGCCGCAAGTTTTCGTGAATCAGTGCGGTATGCTGAATTACGTTCAAGTTCAGTACAGTTGCATCCCAGGTATGTACCGATGTATTCAGAGTTTTTTCAACCCTCTTGTTCAAGTCATCTCCTTCCCTTTATTAAGGAACAGTGGGCAAGGTCTGGAGTTTACAGATCAATTACAGGTCGACCGACTTCACTGTAATCTTTCTTTGTTATTTAACAGTGTATCTGAATGGGATAACAGTCGTTCTATGATGTGCCAAGGTTATGTTGCAAAGGTCCATTCGCAGGACATGATGGTGCACAGTTGTGTAGTCTTGTATCTCTCGTTCTGTCATGCGGACGACCCGGTGGTGCGGTTGCACGAATCTTTAAAATACAAACGTGTATTGGACAATGTAAAATTGACAAGTCCACTCAAAGTCTCTGGACAACATTTGACTATCCCGAAATCCTTTATTTCATTTCTCCCGGCCAAAACGTTTGCAAAGCAATCACGAAAGGCTTTTGAGTTTTTCGGAGATGGAAACGGCCTGAAATTCTTGGTGATACACAGTTCAAGCAGAGGTTCGGGCAAGTGTGCAAAAAACCTTAGATGTTTCAAAAGTGTTGTCGATGAAATTAGCGTTTGAATATGTTCTGTGATTGTGGAAATGTTTCAGTGTTATGAAACGGCAACTTGATAGCATTACTCCAATCAAAAGTGTGCAGGTTTATATTTTTTAAAGAAGAGAGTAACTAGGCTTATTACACGTGTTACGCATTTGATCGACGCGAAAAAGGCAATCGAATGCAATTGTGACTGATTCTTACTTTCTGAAATGATTATGAATATTCCTCAAATCGTTGTGAAGACTGCATTCCAATGATTTGTTATTCTTTAATTACATTCATTCCACTGTGTTTCTGCAGACGAGGAGATTGTCTCGTTAACCAGTGCAGATCTCAACACGACTCTTCCTCAAGGCCAAGTGACGCTGATCAGAGACAATTCTAGCGTTCCTTATGCCCGGTGCCTCCTGCACTCCTCCCAGTGTGACGTCAGAGTGGGTGTGGGGTCCTGGACGTCGATCCAAAGGCCGCCTGCAGTCTGAAGCTCAGCGACGGGGCCAGAGAAGAAAACATAACCTGCACGTCTACTCAGATGTACAGTTCTTGGAACGGCACCATCTTCACCAGCTCCGCCAGTTACGTAAACATCACTGTCAGCTTGGATTCCCCGCCGCCCAGAGCGCTGTGGCTGACAGCTGAAGGTACAGAATTTCGTCGTCATTGCATTCCTTTTACCACTGTTCGTGATCACAGAACTTATCTAACAGTTTTTTCAATCATCAGCGAGTTTGCTCACCCAAACGTTAAAGAACAACGTAAACTTTTTTCTACGTTTGTTTCTGCCTTATTGCAGACAAACCATTCTGAGGTTATCACATTTAACATTGTGTGTGTGTGTGTGTGTGTGTGTGTGCGCGCGCGCGCGCGTGCATGCGTGAGTACTCCGTGCGTGCGTGTGTGTGTATGTGTGTGTGTGTGTGCGTGAGTGCGTTTGCGTGTGCGTGTGAGTGCCATTTTCTTATCAGTTAAGCTTGTTATTTTCACCAGAGGCATCTAGGGTCAGCCTTATTGTATTCTGTCTACAGGACCAAGGTGACAGGAACACGGGAACAACATTCATAGTCATTTTTCTCAGAGTGTGTGTGTCATTACTACAGAAAATAATTTTTTTATGTATTTTTTTTACAAGGGATTTTTATGTGTATTCACTTAGATGACACTCTTCAATAGTCAAGGCCGCTGGAACACAAAATGTAGACAGAATGAGGCGAGGATTCCTGAGATATCCCCCCCACCCACCCACCCACCCACCCACCCCCACCCACCCACCCCCCACCCACCCCCACCCACCCACCCACATGAGTTGGAGAAAAACATTGACACCGCGTCTCCCTATGCGAGTCGACAGAGTCAAAGGACTAGGAATAGCGTGACTTAACTCGCCCTTACTCTAATTCGAGTTATTTTGTGATCAATGGCTTTACATAGCCTACAAATATTGACAGAACGTAAAGCACAATTTATTCATTCTCTCGCTCGCTGGCTCAACCCACCCACCCACCCACCCACCCACCCTCCCACCTACTCACTCACCCACCCACTCACCCACTCACCCACCCACTCACCAACGCACCCACCCACTCACCCACTCACCCACCCACTCACCAACTCACCCACCCACTCACCCACTCACTCACCCACTCACGCACGCACGCACGCACGCACGCACTCACGCACGCACGCACGCATGCACGCACGCACGCACGCACTCACTCACTCACTCACTCACTCACTCACTCACTCACTCACGCACCCATCCACCCACACACCCACACACCCACACACCCACTCACTCTTCCACCCACCCACTCACTCACTCACTCACCCACCCACTCACTCACTCACCCACCCACCCACTCACTCACTCACTCACTGGATAGCTGTCGTCAGCCTAGGACAGCCAGTTATTTCCAGCTCTTCCAAACAACAGGCCTTGAAATTCCGTCGTACGAGTGTGTGCGTGCAAGCCATTCTAGTCCACTAGAGACTTCGCCTGCCGGCGAAAGTGTCTCGAGCCCAGTTGACATCACGTGATGAAAGGTTTTCGTCCGAAATATGCAAATGGAGGTCACACGAGAGGCTTGTGGGATAGCCGATCTGCTCCCTGACATACGCCGTTAAAGTAGTTCTAAGACTATTTCGCACAAAACTCTTTACTTACTCTTGTTGAGGCAATAAACAAGCGTTTATTCGATAAAATAAAATGTTTGTGTTGAAATGGAAAAAAGTTTTGACATCTGAAAAAAAGTGGAGAAAACAATAGTATCAGAACGAACTATTTTTGGCGCAATGCTGTAATGCGAAGGGTCACGTCTATTACGCATTCATTGCGAACTGTGCCAAAGTCACGTGACTCGGGTTCACAGAATGCGTGCAAGCAGCAGTGTCTACAAGAATCCTCACAGCGGTCAAGGTGTCGTCAGGTTTTGCAGGTCTCTATTTGTTTTCAGTGACACCACCAGGACACGCGCTGACAGTGCTGTGCGGAAAGGCAGTTGACAACTGGTCACCTCCAGTCTGTCAAACCACGTAAGTCGACCGATTTACACAACTACCTATTTAGTGCATCTTTAACGTTAACATCCAATTGCAACTGTTTCTTCTCTGTTTCTGTTGACACCTCCACTACTCTTCTTATGAATGAATGTTGCCTCTGTTCAAATAATGCATTTAGCAGCAATACTATGGAACGATTTCAGGAGTAATTCAGACTGATAAGCAGTCATCACACACACACACACACACACACACACACACACACACACACACACACACACACACACACACACACACACACACGCATGCACGCACGCAGTCAGGCTCTCTCTCTCTCTCTCTCTCTCACTCTCACTCCTCAACCGTTTTGTGTACGGGGACCTAGGCAGGCACCCCGTATTAAAATCAGAACTGCCACTAGAGCTATAATATAGTGCAGGCTCAGCTTGTGCACACTGCCACAGCACGGGTTCCCTAGGCAAAGCTATCACATGCTTCAAGACTCCAATATCCTTGATATTAATATCTGGTCAAGTTCTGCAAGGAATACTTTGAGTTATGTTTTGCTTATGTATGGTTGAAAACTGGTGTACAAAACGAAGTTCATTTCCTAAAGTGTTTCTAATATCGGTTGCAAGATTGTCATCGTCAGAGCTGGGTTACCAAAAATCACGAATGTGAAAGATTGCGTAGTATTCCTCCTTCAAGAAAACGTTTGGATTGGAAACAGACCTTGATTTTATTACCATTAAGACATGTCGAGATACCTTCATCCGTTTCAGTTTCGGAGAGACCAATTAAAAAAAAATGCCAACGTTACTTGCACAATGAAAGACGAGAAAGAACACATGTATTCTGTAATTCCTTAGAAGATGAACATTTCCTCAGATATTGTAAGCATTATAATGAGTTAAGAAAGAATTATATTGTAACATACATGACGGACAGAGCGAACTCCAGCATCTTAGCCATGAGACAAAACATCCCGGTGACAAGACGTCTCGATGTACATGTAATACGCGCTTGGAGTACGCGAGCAAGAGACGAATCTTCCCATCAGTATAGAATGAAACTGAATGAAGCTCATGTACATTCTGCATAATTACTTTATGTTGCTACAGCCATTGAATTACCACATATGCCTTACCATGAGATTATGTGTACCAGAACCTTAGCAACTAACCACACTAATGTGAACGTTTCTTGCACCGGATTCTGACAACAATGACTTGCTGATTTGTATTAGTGTTTGACATGGGCTGTCGGTCTGCCAATGAACAAATCAAGTCAAATCAAGTCAAGTCAAGTCAAGTCAAGTCAAGTCAAACACCCACCCACCCACCCACTCTCTCTCTCTCTCTCTCTCTCTCTCTCTCTCTCTCTCTCTCTCTCTCTCTCTCTCTCTCTCTCTCTCTCTCTCTCTCTCTCTCTCTCCCCCCCCCCCCCCCACACACACACACACACCCATCCCGCACCCTTACCCCCACCCCCACCCCCCCTCCCCCATTTCTCATCAAAATCACACGTCAGACGCTCCTCAGATCTCTATGTGTAACTGTCAACAGGACGCCATCTTCATCGATCGCTACTTCTGCTCCGTCGGCCCTGGATAAATCGGTGTCCTCTGTAACTAGCGCTCCACCAATTACTGCTACAGCTGATCCAGTGAATACATTTCCTCCATCTTCTAAACCTGCTTCACCTGCTCAAGGTGCTCCAACTTCTGCAGCTGCTCAAATGGGTAAGGTTGCCTCATCTTCTATACCTATAGAAGGGAAAATGTGTGTGTGTGTGTGTGTGTGTGTGTGTGTGTGTGTGTGTGTGTGCGCGCGCGCGTGTATGTGTGTGTGCGTGTTTTGTGTGTGAGTGTGTGTCTGTGTGTGTGTGCGCGTGTGTGTGTGTTTGTGTGTGTGTGTGTGTGTTTGTGTGTGTGTGTGTATGTGTGCGCGCGCGCGCGCGTGTATGTGTGTTTGTGTGTGTCTCGGTGTGTGTGTGTGTGAGTGTGTGTGTGTGTCCCGTCATATTCATTCCCAAACCACTTAACCTGCTGGAATTAAACTTGACACACATAATCAGGTGCCATAAGGAAGGTTATAGGCCACTTGCCTTTGTGATAGCGACATCAGGGGCCGTAATTTTGGCAGTAATTTAAAAGCATTAACGTTAGGCCATCCATGCTGGCCCTTGCTTGAGGAGAAATCGGCCCCCAGAAGAGGGTGGGGGGTAGAGCTAGAGGGGCGCGCTTATGGTCACTCTCAATTAAGATAACCCCTGTCCATCTCTGCATTTAAAGTACATTCCCACTGATAAGGCATAAGTCTGGGAGGAGGAGAAAGAGGAGGGGGGGGGGGGGGGAAGGTAGTGGCATGGAAGTCAGCCTACAACAGATAACATTTTGTCATTCACTTTTGGTGCATTTTCGGAGGAGGTGGAAGAGGACGAGGACGAGGAGGATGAGGATGAGAACGAGGAGGGGGGGGGGGAACGGGCGAAGCTAGTCCTCGATAAGTTCCTTAGTTTCTGCGTTTGCTCCCATCTTTACGAGTTCTTCCACTTTTACAAGTGATCAAAGAACCACTGCTGTCCCTTTCAGCATCCAGTCTATAACTACATCTGGCACAACCGGATCACTGAGTAAACTGTAGGGAATGGTCTTAGAGTGTTTGGAGTCTAAGACTGTCGTTCACGCAATGTCTATTGCCAAATTATGTATTTTCAAATCCGAAAGTAATTACTGTAGAATGTGTTGCATTTCAAAGACATGTCAACATACACACGAGAACACGTAAATTAAGTATCATAATCCAAAATAGCAGGTAGAACAAGTATGGCAGAAGTGAAGTAAAGCATTTTATAGGCAAATTGATCTCCATGATAACATGTTAAAGAATTTGTCATTTATATTTTTCAGTCTGGTGGACGGCCTTCAACGTCACGCAGAAAGTTTTCTGCAAATTCTTTCCCCTGGGAATGAATGATGGAACTTGCAATGAAACACAATCCCTTGCCATGCGTGCCATCACCCTTGGACAAAGCTCGGAGCAAACTTGTGCATCTGTCACATTTCAACAACTTTTAATTTTAACAGTCAGGAATAAATGCTGCCGCTACAGACCGGGTGACAAAATCATCACTTACCGCCTTCCTTCAGACAGAGACAAGTTGTTCTTTCCTTACGACAAGCTGGTTGAGAAGTGTTTCCAGACACCTGATCATTGTGACCTGTACAGCATAACCGGCATCTCGGGTGGGAAGATTCCAGACTTAATCATTCCCAACGTAGGCACACTCACCTACGTGATGGTCTCCTACAGCTGCGTACCCGGTGAGTACACGGAGACCACAGGGGACGAGGTCACAGCGACATTCTCGTGTGGTGGCGCACTGATACCATATCAGGGACTGCATTCTAGAAAAGCCATTGAATTCACCATGAACCATTGGGTAGTCAGTTCACTTTATCTCCAACAGCGGTTTTTTTCTTTCTTGTGTGCGTGTGTGTGTGTGTGTGTGTGTGTGTGTGTGTGTGAGAGAGAGAGAGAGAGAGAGAGAGAGAGAGAGAGAGAGAGAGAACTATTGTAAAAGCAGTTATCACTGAGAACACTCTCATGAGAAAGCTTCTTTGTGAGAAATGGGGAAAGCCTTTCCAAACAAACATGGAGTCGATATTGGTCTAAGTGAAGTGCTATGGAAAAAAGCAAGTTATTAATGATACTTTTTTTCTTAGCGCTCTGAATTTTGAGAGCACGAGCTTTAGGATGTTATCAACGGGCGAGACAAAATGGAATATTTAAATGACCAAGCAGTGATTCAACATATGTCAAGTCTGCGCAAAGTGTGTGATCTGTTAACAAATTGACACAGATATATAGGTGATAATCAAAATATTACTATAGTAGACGTCTATCAAATTTTCTCCATATTTACATTTTTCATCAGAAAAGTTGCACACATGCACAAGCGCGCGCGCGCGCCCCTCCCCCCTCCATCTTTTTTTAATTTCTGGTAAACTTGAACTGGGGAAACAGGTCCAACTGCTTAACCGTTGGGCTGCTGACTGCGTTCTCTGTCATGAAAAACAGAGATAAATCACATATCTCCCAAAACGTAAAGTTGACAAGATATCAATATTCTTTTTTCCTTTGTTATCACAAAATCACAAACAATTCACAACGCGAGGTAAGGTTCATCGTCTCATTAATATGGTGACAAGTTAACAAGGAGGCAACGATGGATATGAAAAGCGCAAATTTTGGACTAGAATGTTTTTATCAGATGCAGACGGCTAAAAATGTGTGCTTACGAGGGGCCCAGCAATTTCATGAAACCCTTGTTGATAAAAAAAAAGAGATACAACGTATGCTTTAAAAGTTCTTGGTTAACAGCTTAACAACAAATAATTTGTATGAAGACACTCTTGGAATTTTTGTTTAAAAACATTACTTCTACTGGTATGGGACATTCTCACTTCTGAAACGGAAATACAGCCCAAGTTTTGTCCCTTTACGTCCCCTAGTTCCGGTAGACTGGTAAAAATAGAAGCTCATGGGATGATCGCTAGATCGTGACAAAAGGATGACATTAAAGCACGCAAAAAGATTAATTAGATTAAAAACTAATCGAAAATAGTCATATTAGACTGTTTTAACGTATACTTTCTGCACAAAACCCACAGAAGATAAGTAAACAAACCTCACCGTACGTAGTTATAGCTGGCTAGCAGACGTACGCGATCGAACCAAAGTCACTACGCTAGCAGACGATCGAGCTAGTGTGATATAATGTTTCATGTAAAGCTCGAATGAGTAGCAGCAGATAACTGTTTAGTTCTGGCTTGAATTGACAATTTCGTTTCCCGGCCTGGTCTGGCGAGGACCGAAAATTCACTATCATCCAGTCGATCAACTTGCGCGCACTCGTATCGGCGTAATGTATAACTTCACGTAGTTCGGCTTGTGGAGATGATATTATTAACCGTAGATTTTAGTTGTGCGGGGTAGACCACCCGCCAAAAAATTTGAATAGTGCTTTTGATATCAATGTTTAGTAATTATTGTCGGATCAGATAGCGAAACGATCACAAGCAACTTAAACGAGCTTGGGGGCAGCGCTTACGTTTGATTCGGCAGCTGCAGTCGAACTCATCTGTCAATCGTGTCTGACATCACACTTTGAGATTTCAATAACTTCATGAAGTTGCAGTAGTTGGTTGTTTGCTGGAATGCCATGTAGCTTGACAACTTTTCCATCAATAATTTTGCCACGATGGTTATGGCAAATGACACAGTACTGTTTTCCACCCCCACATACTTTGAGCGATCTATAGTATTCAGTGCAGACGAAATATTCGAGAACGCAACCGGCAGCTGCAGTCGAATTCGATCGGTCAATCGATGTCTGACATCACACTTTGAGATTTCAATAACTTCATGAAGTTGCAGTAGTTGCTTGTTTGCTGGAATACCATGTCGTATCAGATAGTGAAACGATCACTCGTGCATCGAGTTTTGATGCGATTGCGAGACCACGACACTCCCCGCAGGTGTGTTTTGTTTGCGTTGTAAAGTTTGAGTACTAGCTGTAAGTGTAAAAATAGTCACTTATTAATATAATCGGTGATTTTAGTTGTAATGAAACTTTTTTGTGTTTTAATGCCATTTTCTTGTCATTATCGACCCGATCTTACAAGTTAGGCCTAAAGGCTATACATTACGCCGTGCGGGCAAGTTGATCACTCGACTCGATTTGATAGTGAATTTTCGGTCCTCGCCAGACCAAGGAAACGAAATTGTCAATTCAAGCCAGAACTAAACAGTTATCTGCTGCTTCTCATTCGAGCTTTACATGACACAGTACTGTTTTCCACCCGCACATGCATGTACTTTGAGCGATCTAGCAAATATCTATTCAGTGCAGACGCTTCGAGAATCGACTCCTGCAGGGTACGTTAATGAGAATGTCTCATAGATCACGTACTAATTCCGCCTAATGACTCAAAATTTGAAGTATTTGAGAGAAATTTATCTGTCTTAACCTTTTTTATGTGTTAATAAAATGTGGAAAATTGTCAGCATGTTTTGTCAACCTGTCTCAATGAATCGATATTCTAAAGAAATTATCTCTTAAATAGAAAAGGAAAAGTTAATCCGCAAGTAAACATTTTAAGAAGCATCGCATCATTTCTCTCTTCCACAAACAATGCAACAATAATACAAACGATTCTCCAAAACGTTAAACACCACGTTTTCCCAGTGCACCCACCTCTAAACGTTCCCTTGATTAACCTCTGTTTCCACCAATGCGACAGATGATGCGGTGATATACTTCGCCGATCAACGAAGTCTGACAGCACCAGTTGTCTCCCTTCGTCTGAACGGAACGTCTTCCGTCTCCTCCAAGTGCCTGATCTTCTCGAGCGACTGTGACGTCACCATCAACCTGGGGGTCATCAACGTGAACGTCTCTGACCCCTGCACTCTAACCTTGGATGACGGGAATTCGACCTCACAGACCTTTCCCTGCTACAGCTCCTGGAACCTCAGTCAGCCTCTCCTCTCCAGCTCCTCCAATGCCATCGCTGTTTCTCTCCACTTCAATCGAATAAGTGACGGACAACAGGACGTGTGGCTGGAGGCCAAAGGTAATCATCCCAACACGGGCTCCAGAAATCATAAACTTTCTCAGAGAGCAGAGTAAAAACTTCCTGTGATTTAGAACTCGCTCATCATTGTAGGTTGAGTGAGTGGTTTTCTCCTCCGGCGGTAGAGGTACAGAATCGTGTGTGTGTGTGTGTGTGTGTGTGTGTGTGTGTGTGTGTGTGTGTGTGTGTGTGTATTTGCGTGCCTGTAAGTATGTGTGTGTATAAGTGTGTGTGTGTGTGTGTGTGTGTGTGTGTGTGTGTGTGTGTGTGTGTGTGTGTGTGTGAGTGTGCGTGTGTGTGTGTGTGTGAGAGAGAGAGAGAGAGAGAGAGAGAGAGAGAGAGAGAGAGAGAGAGAATGAGAGAGAGAGAGAGAGAGAGTTTGAAATTGAATTTGGATTTGAAATTGAATTTGAATCTATTGACAAGGTCATCGGCCCATTGCAATCAAACAACAATACTCAAACCAAAGTAAGAATCTCTTACAGTGTCATAAGAAGAAAAAGTACCAATGATCGGGGAAGATATTCAGCTCTCGAGTCTATGTTTTTGTCTTTCTAAGGCAAAGAAGATGTACATTGCAAGGGACTGGTTTTCCTCGCGTTTGTTTCTTGCATCATGGCAGAACACAAGCGCACATTGTATCTCCCATGCAACCAGTATCCTAAGCACATTTGACGTAAATCACAATATTCAGTACATTCACATAAGAAATGTACTTCATTTTCTCTATCTCCACAGAACGGACGTTGGATAACGTTCTTATCTGAGTATTTCCCATTGAATTTTAAATCACTAATTTCAAATCTAAATCGGATAAGTGCATCACGGAATCCTTTGATGTTGATTTGGTTGAGATATTATTCTAATCCCATATTCATTTTGAAAGATGAAAACCATATTAATCTCTCATTGCTTCTATTTTTTCGATTCCATTTCTGCAAGTAGCAGTCTGTTGTATGTTACTTAGTGTTACTACTGACAGTACCAATTTCACACTTGTATATAAACTGTTCTAGTTTTACCCATGTAATGGAACGTAAGTGTATTAACTGTTTAGCCAACCAAACATAATGATGGATAATGTTCACAACCAGCCAGGTTCAACTTTCTTTAGCTGCATGAAGCTTAAGGTTGTTACTGACAATACCAATTTACATTGTATATAAATTGTCTAGATTTACATATGTACATACATGAAGTTTTATTGTCTTGATGGGTCGTCGGCCGAAATGAACGAATCAATCAATGTCTCTCTCTCTCTCTCTCTCTCTCTCTCTCTCTCTCTCACTCTCTCTCATGGTGCAGACTCAACAGCTTGCTTTTAAAAAGGCGGTAGCCATGTTTCGACGTGTTCACAATGCAGATGCTGCTGTTAAAGCTGCCTCACTGTGATGTGTATTCTCTTAACATCTTACCTCCTGGACATTGACAGCAGCCGCAGCAGCAGCAGCAGCAACAGGAGGAGGAGCAACACATTTGATAAAAGCACCAAGAAGAGCACTGATAATCACAAACAAGATACTAGCTCTTGCGGTCGCTTTGGGAATGGCATTCCTCACATAATGATGCTCAGCGCCCAGTATGCACAAACCCAGCAAATTTACAGCTAGAGTATTGAACTGCAGTTTTCTAGGCAACAGCTGATATTATTACTACAATAATCTGGCTATGAAATAGTCATGCTAAACCAAATATAAATTGCCTTTTCTGTCATTTAGCGTTGTGAACGTTTCCCCCTTGACTGCACCACCATTACGTGGAAAGTCATTAAGCATTTGTGATTATATCGTACTTCTTCGCATCAGCAATTGGGCGCAATACATTCATATGACGTTCCCTTTACGTAAGAAGAGCACGCTTGATATGCAGCATGTGCAGCATAACTCTTGTTCTCTCTGGCAGGATCCAAGGACTCCCCACTCACCGTTGACTGCAGATCATCAGCATTACCTCCGACATCAGTCATATGTACGACCATCCCTCCCACAACCACCTCTACCACTCCCAACACAGCCTCCGCCAAGACCTCCAATTCCGTCGCTAGCGCTACAAGACCCATTCCAACCGGCACTCCGGCCGGCACTCCAGCCGGCACTCCGGCCGGCACTCCAGCCGGCACTCCAGATGAAACGTCCGCCTTCACTGTCGACAGCGGAGTCAGTTTGGTCTCCACTGAGCAAGCAACTCATCCAGGTAGGGGCAGAACATTCTAGTCCACTAGAGACTTCGTCTGCCGGCAAAGTCTCTAGCACAGTTCATATCACGTGATGGAACTAATCCGTTCGGAATATTCATAAGGAGGTCACAATAGAGGCTTGTGGGATAGCACTCTGCTCTCTGACATACGCCGTTAAAGTAGTTCGAAGACTATTTCGCACAAAACTAATAAATTACGCTTGTTGAGGCAGTGAACGAGCGTTTATTCGATAAAATAAAAGGTTTGTGTTGAAATGGAAACATGTTTTGACATCTAAATGATTTTTGTAAAAAGTGGAGGAAAAGGTATCCAGAACGAGTTATTTTTGACACAATGCTGTAATGCGAAAGGTCAAACCTACTGCACATTCATTTCGAACTGCGCCAGAGTCACTACTGACTCGGGTTCACAGAATGGGGGGCAAAGAAGAATGTTTCACACGCACCTAAATCCCTTGCGAAGTCGAGCGCTGATTGGTCGCGAAGCGTAGCTCATTTCGCGCGGTTTCCTGTTGATTTGTTATCTATACATAGCACCCAATGTATCCTTGCGCATTGCATTTAGATACTGACCTATTTATAGATCAGAATGAGGTATTTTCTTCAGAAAGACTGATTTTCTTGAAAACTGTGAGCGTGAAGAACTATTGCGTCCAAAGTTTCCGTAGCGCCGAATTTCTCAACAGCTTATCAGCCAAAACAAGGCTGGAAAATGAAAAGTGCGCTCAACCCAGTAGTATGGTAGTACCATCAAAGTGCGCTCAACCCAGTAGTATGGTAGTACCATCAAAGTGCGCTCAACCCAGTAGTATGGTAGCACCATCAAAGTGCGCTCAACCCAGTAGTATGATAGCACCATCAAAGTGCGCTCAACCCAGTAGTATGGTAGTACCATCAAAGTGCGCTCAACCCAGTAGTATGGTAGTACCATCAAAGTGCGCTCAACCCAGTAGTATGGTAGCACCATCAAAGTGCGCTCAACCCAGTAGTATGGTAGCACCATCAAAGTGCGCTCAACCCAGTAGTATGGTAGCACCATCAAAGTGCGCTCAACCCAGTAGTATGGTAGCACCATCAAAGTGCGCTCAACCCAGTAGTATGGTAGTACCATCGAAGTGCGCTCAACCCAGTAGTATGGTAGCACCATCAAAGTGCGCTCA